>JAKGSA010000773.1:91631-104837 GCA_033558755.1 Philaethria dido
TATATATATATATATATATATATATATATATATTTTCTTTTTACTTCAATTTTTGACAGAAGCTTGTTTTTTATTTATTCTCTAGCACTTTATAAAGTGATGTTGAATAAATATATAATTAAAAGATTTTTTGTTTTTTTCAACATCCTGTACATTTTTTTTTAATTTTCAAGGTTCTCAGAGTAGTTGGAGTGAACTTGAGATTAAGACACTCAATTTTTTTTTTCCTAAAATTTAGATATTACGAGTTAAATTGTGTTGTTTTTTTTGTCGTATTGGAGGGTAGTTAGAAAGAATCTAGAGTTAAGACACTCCGTTCTCTATATCTGCATTATTTGACTGTCTTTTTTTATTATATTAGATATTATTTCATAAATTTATATAAAAATCTAATATTTTCTTTACATAAAAAAATCACGTCTGTGTTTAAAAATTATGAAAGACCACCAAGGCGAAGTGGGACAGCGTCTTACCACACACTAGATAGTTATTGGTTCGATTTTTAATTGAGGGAATGATTATATTTAAATTATATTTATATTCTCCACTCAAAATAAATCGCGGCGTTGATCTCCGCCACGCAACGCGAAATATCATTAAATATAGTGTGTTTTAGTTACGCAAGCCGGTAAATTTAGAGAAGCCAATGTATATTTAGGGAAGCCGGTAATTTCTAGAGAAGCCGGATAGGATGTGAAGGTATTTAATAATTTTACTATCGAATTTTGGTGATGACCTTTTTTTTTAGGGTGTTTAAGATGTCAGATATTGTTATTTTTTGCATTTTTATACCCAATATTTTCCTGGCGACCTTTTTTTTAGGTTTCGTACGTTAAAAAGTTAGGCCTGTAACGCCTGTCGTGGCACACACACGACAGGTCGTGGGTCGATTCCCACTCCAAGAAATGTTATTATTGGGTTTGGTAGCAAGGTAAAACGCGCGGCGTTGAGTTCCGCCACTCAACACGCAATGCCTCAATTTGGCGGAAAGTGGGGAACGGAATTGTTGTAAGACAACGGAGTGTCTTAACACTACGTTCTCTGGTTCCCTCTTATTTCTCTTTTCCTACCCTGCTATATGTGGGATACAGCGTGAAGTTAAAAAAAAAAGTTAGGTAAGCCGATGGGAACCGTGTTGTATGGACGAATATATAAAAATAAATGAAATACATAAAAAAATTTAATATATTTTAATTCATTTAAAAATAATTATATTACAATAATATAATATCTATTACAATTTAATATTTAAGTCAGCCTTATTTATATCTAACCTACTATTAATTTAGGTACATTTGAGTGAAAAAAAAAAGATTTTGAGTGACCCAGACCACTCTCTCCACTTTCCCTTTATTCCAGAAATTACTTTATATTTAGTGTTTTATCTCTCTTTCTCTCTCACTCTTTCGATTATGCAGACTGACTTACTTAAAGAAACATCCTGTATATTATTTCCTTATATACAGGTTGTCCTGATAAAAACATCAGCTTCATTCATAGCTTCACGCTGTATCCCGCATATAGCCGGGTATATGCCCCACTTTCCGCCAAATTGAGGCATTGCGTGGTGAGTGGCGGAACTCAACGCCGCGCTTTAATCATCAAAGAATATCAGATTCATGGCAATATAGTGTTGTCATCAGATCTGGACATACGTGCAAATTTTCAAGCAAATTAGACCACAAATGGGTCAAAGTAGAGTAACGGAGTGGCTTGAAACTACACTTTCTTAGCTTACTTGGCTATGGGTGATAGTGTGAAGCTGATACTTTAATAAAGACCAATGATTTTTATTTTTACTTTGAACTTTTGACTTTTAAAAATAAATATTTTAGAAAATATAATTTGTTTACAACGGTTTTTCAGTCAAAAACAGAAACTCATATATCATCATTATTGTCTGTTTCCATCGCAATGAGTCACACCACACACACACACCAAAAGTGAATGCATTAAATGCGTCTGTTCTTGCAAATAACAATAGTTTTTGTTTCATCAAAATCGAGCTAGGATTTCAGAAATTACAGCGTCTTAAAGTTTGAACATTTTTAAAATTTGCGTTCCGCCAATATCGGTTGGTGACGTCACGTGGCGATAGGTATGTGTGCGTGTGGCGGTTGTGTATGTGTGCGTGTTGTTACACGTACGTGTAAGTGTGCACGTGACGTCACACAGTAGCGCTACTAGCGCGACCGAGGCTGCACTTTAACGCGACATATCTCATTTTTGAAGATAAAAAAAAATAAAAACTGATTCTATTTCCTTCAGTTACTTCTACTTAGATATGCTGTTAGCTAAAAACGTTGGTGTGACTCATTCTTAAGCCGGGCTCTATGTACGGTGTCTTTTACGTATAGTGCTTCACGCTTTACCCCACATAGCAGGGGTTCGATTCCCACTCCAGGAAATGAAATTTTTCATATCCTGGGTTTGGTAGCAAAGCGCGGCGTTGAGTTCCGCCACTCAGCAAGCAATGCATCAATTCGGTGGAAAGTGGGGAACGGAAATGTTGAAAGAGGGAAACGGTGTATGGAGTGTATTAACACTAGGTTCCCTGTGTACCCTGCTATATGCGGGATACAGCGTGAAGCTATGCATGCATGCATATACAATATTTCATAAACTTATAAAAATTAAAAAAAAACTAATATTTTTTTCACTTTAATAAGAAATAGATCATAGAATAATTCATAGAAAAAACGAGCAAAGTTCATTTCCATATAATATTTTATTTAAAGATCTCTTTTTAATACTAGTCATTATTACCTTTCATGGATTTTATGACCCTTGCTTAATTGTACCATACCTTACTATATGTTTTTCAACTTAGGTTATAATTTTTTCCCATTTTTATAGGGATTTCCTGAAAACCTCTGTTAGTGCTCACCTACACATCCCGAGAGCCTCTACTCCCCGAGGAGCTTATACTCCCCAAGGAGTCTATACTTCCCATTAATATTCAAATTTCATCTTTGTAAGGTAAGTTTTTTTTTATCACTTCACGCTGTATCCCGCATATAGCGGGGTAGGCAGAGGGAACCAGAGAATCCAGTGTTAATCACTCCATTCTCTTCCAACATTTCCGTTCCCCACTTTCCGCCAAATTGAGGCATTGCGTGTTGAGTGGTCTATGGTCAGTTCTTTAGTGTATACTTGTTTTTTGATTATTCATACAAATTTTCTGAAATCCTCTCTCAGCACTCCCCTACACTCCCCACATCCCTACACTCCCCATCATGTTTCTATGTGCTATAGTTTTGTCTGTATGTTGTCTGTCAGTCACTCTGTGAGTAAGGTAGCAATTTTATATTTGCTTTTTTATAATTGTAATATGATAACTTGATTTCATTGGAATTTTCTGAAACTCTCTCTTAGCACTTCCCTACACTTCTCAAGTCCACATATCATTTCTATGTCCAGTAGTTTTGTATGTACATTGTTTATCAGTCACTCGGTAATTGAAGAGATGTTATATATGTTTATTGATTCTTATAATAACTATTTATTTTTGCTTACAAAATGTTTTGTAAATATATTGTCATTGCTTCATAATATTGATACATTGTAAATAAAGAAAATATATTTTATCTATGATTGCTTTTTTAATAACTATTTGGTTTAAATAATAAAAAAAAAATGAACAAAAGATCAATTTTAATGTCTTTTTTCAAATAATTATGAATTTTATAATAATGTTCAGTTTAAAATAATATAATTACAATAAATGTCACATGAAACTGGCGATACTAAATAAAAAATAAAATAAAATAATTCCACCATTGTTCACAGATAAAAAATGTTGATCTATACCTTAACTTAATTTTTTTCTATACTATATATATTCTATATTTACAGACTTAAATTATAGCATCATATTATGATAATTTGCAGCTTTAGGCAGAATGAATGTATACTTAATACATTCTCTATATAAAAAAATAAATATATAAATTAATAGGACACTGGTGGTACCTGTGGCATCATATTAGTGTATATACATTGATTTTCAGGTTTCATTTGCTGCATCGGAATATGAGACATTACATTAGGCATCGGCTGAACACTCTGAGTAGTTTGTTCCGGCTTAATTTTATTTTTCTTCTCACATTTCTTAAATTTAATACCTAATTTGTTTAATAAAATCAATCTCAAAGATTCCTTTCCTCCTCGGTAGTTCAGTTCATGTTTGGCAGCCGTTAATATTTTACCTAAAGTGGGAACTTCTTTCCTCATAGAATAACTATTGACAATACCTCTGAGAGCACATAATTGGAAATAATCTAGTTGCACCTTAGTTTTACGAACCCTTTTCTTTTTAGGGCCTGCTATTTTGGTGTGTGTTGCTTCCGCTCTTAAACCTTCACGTTTTATACGCTTAATAGTGCTTTCTGACAACCCAGTGGCTGCACAGGCGCGTTTAACTACGTTTTCCACAGGAAACGCATAGCCTCTATTCTGTTTTTCACTTTCAAAAAACTTAATAACTTTAAATATAATTTCTCTCGCTTGCCCATCGATAGCTTCTTTCTTCTTCTTCTCTATTCTAGGCAGTATAAGTTCCTCACGTTCTGTTTTGTTTTGGTTAACATTTGGTTCGTTTTGTTGCAAAGGCGCCTGAAGCTGCATATGATTGACTGGAACCTCATGAATATGTGTATCTATTTTAACATTAGATATACTTATATCATGGATATTATGTGAGTCCATTTTCACGTGGCTAACGTTAACATCGTGTAAATGATTGTCCATTTTAATTTGCGTTACAGGCATATCATGTATGTGGTTATCCAATTTTATATTAACCGAAACATCGTGCAAATCCATTATATGTTATTATTACACTAGGGGTTTAATAAATTTTTGGATAACTGTTTTTATTGAATATTAAATTTTAGATAGACATAAGCTTGTGTTGTGTAAAACTTGTTTATTTATATTGGATGATGGTCCAATGAAAGGTACAACCGCCATTATAAACAGTATGTGACAGATTATATATTGTTTTAATTAAAGTCAATTGTCAGATTTTGTTAGTCTATGATAAATAGGCGTGTTAGTTAAATAAAATAATTTTATGTTTAATTTAGATAGTGACTATGATTTCTTTATAAGAAAACGCCTAAACACGCATAGTCGGGTAGTTAAAGTGAAGTCTAGTGTTAAGACACTTCATTTACTTTCCGCTAGAAATCAAGACATTAAGGTATTGTAAGTGGCGGAACTCAACATCGTGTTTTTTTAAATACCAGAGCAGAGAAATAAAAATAATTCAAATTTAATTATTCTCACAAGTGTGCTTTTTTATATAAAAGAAAAATAAAATGAAAAAATAAATAAATGCTTATTGTTACGAAAAAATGTTTTCTTTTGTTTATATCAAAATAATGATAAAAAATAAATATTTAAATGTTTGTATGACATAAAACACAAAGGTATAAATTATTGTAGTATTTATTAATGAGTTTGTATAAGGTTATTTCATTATTTTTTCCATAACCATGATATATAGATATATGATCCATTTTCATGAGTATTACGATAATTTAAAATTTTATTTCTTCTTTATACATGTTTTAATCTTTCTTATACCTGTTTACTTTTTAACTAAATACTTTCATAAACAAACTTCTCTAATTATTGATATTTCAAACCACAATATAATAACATAAAATAAACAAATATATTTAAATTAAAATTATTCATTTTACAAAATAAATATTGTCTATGCGTAAAATGTTTTGACGTAACAAATTATTGACTAGGAGACTGTCGTGAAACTAATTATTAAACGTGTTTAACTTTTATTTTATTCAATTATTCCTAAAATCATAATAAAATGGAGAAAACTAAATTAAAACATTGTTACGGTTGCTTATCTACCGATAGACGGTTATTCCCAATAGATGATTATTTAAATATTTACATAAAATTAATGGAAAATGATATTAAAAACAACAATATCTTGGTAAGAAAGTAGATTATAATCATTTTTTAATATTAAAATCATAATATTATAGATATTTGTAGTTTAACTTAGTTAAACACATATTTAGTGTAAGCCTTTCTGCCTATGTTGACACAGAACAACGAACGCATGGAAGTGTTATCAATATATTAAGAATTTTCTTTTTTTTTTAATTAATATTTCATTTTATTTTATTATAAAATGAAATATTAATTAAAATAAAAAAAAAATATTAATTTAATAATAACTTCTGTAGTGGCGCAGAGGCACAAGCGTGCGACTATAACGCGACAGGTTGTGCGTTCGATTCCCACTCCAGGAAGTGGAATTTTTCATTTCCTGGGTTTGGTTACAAGGCAAAGCGCGGCGTTGAGTTTCGCCACTCGGCACGCAATGGTCGGAACGGATTTGTTGAAAGAGAACGGAGTGTCTTAACACTAGGTTCTTAGATTCCCTCTGCCTACCCCGCTATATGCGGGATACAGCGTGAAGTTAAAAAAAAAAAGAAAAATGTTTTTTAAATTTTTCATTTATACTCGCTATGAAAAAAAGAATCCTATTAATATTAAAGAAAATGTATACGCAAGTCGACTTATCAATCTATTGACGCCTGGTACAGATGTTATTATTATAATTTATAACATGTTTCAGAGCAACAATATACCAAGCATGTGTTGGGAGTGTCGCGCTTTATTACGAAATGTTGTAAAATTTCAAAAAAGAATTAAAACTGCTTACAAATATTTAAGTACACAATCTAATAAGATGGTAAGTTGAAATTAATATATTTATCAGATTATTCGAAGAGAGTTTAGTGTAGAGCAGTGGGGTAAGGTGTCCATACAACACGGTTTCCACCGGCTTGCCTAACTTTTAAAAGTACAAGTATGATATACTATTAATAATGCTTTTTACAAGAAAGTATGCAATTTCGTTATATCAACTTGAGCTCCACATTTTCCTGGTGGGTATCAACCCAAAAAAAAGGTCACCAGGAAAATGTGGAGCTCGAATTGTAATGAAGTTTGCGTAAAAACAAAGTCAAGCAAGGCGTGAGAGGTTAAAAAGAAGTACGCCAGGAAATTATTGGATATAAAATTGCAAAAAAACAAGCTCTGACATCTTAAACACCTTAAAAAATCCCTAAATATACTGGCTTCTCTAAAAATTTGCGGCTTCCCTAAATATGTGCACCGACTTCCGTACATATATACCGAACCGCTTCTCTAAATTTACCGGCTTGCTTACCAAAATATTCGCCTCTCGCCATTGGTGTAGAGACCTTTCTCCACTCTCTACTCTCTGTCGAAAATTGAAACATTACGTGTTGAATCGCGGAACTCAACGCCATGGAGTTTTTGTTTAACCAGAGCGGGAAAATGAATATAATTTAAATGTCTTGTCAAAGACAAACCGCCAAATATCTTATGACGTGTTCCGGTTCGATGGCATGTAAGCCAGGTTTTCCCCTTTCCCACCCATCCTTTCCCCAGAATGTGGTGGTTCCGATAGCGAACTACTACATTGTCCTCCCCTTCCATCTGTATCGTCTAAGTCGGCAACGCATTTACAACACCTCTGGTGTTGTAGATGTTCATGGGCGAAGGTAACCACTTACCATCAGGTGGTCCTTCTGCTCGTTTGCCATCCGTTATCCATAAATAAAATATATATATAAACATTCGTCCAACTGGTAATCGAACCTATAACCAATCGTGCTTCATTCAATGCAGACCGTGTTGGATTGCGATACGATGGTTTCTTTTCACGCAGGTACGCGTGATAGAGATCTATCATAGTACAAATACAGTGCCTAAAGCTCAGTGATATGGATTTAAGCCTCATTCGAAGGAATTATTATACTTAATTTATTATCACTTTTGCCCGCTCTGGTAAGGCAAAGCGTGGCGTTAAGTTCCACAGCTTACACGCAATTTTTTTTTAATTTAAAAAGCGAAGAACTTGACGTGTCTTATAAACCTACTGCGATTTTTTTTTAACTTCACGATGTAACCCGCATATAGCAGGGTAGGCAGAGGGAACCAGAGAACCTAGTGTTAAGACACTTCATTCTCTTTCAATAATTCCGTTCCTCACTTTCCGCCGAATTGAGGCATTGGAGGTTGAGTGGCGGAACTCAACGCCACGCTTTGCCTTGTTACCAAACCCAAGAAATGAAAATACTAAATTTTACATTTCCTGGAGTGGGAATCGAAACCACAACCTGTCGCTTTTACAGTCGCACGCTTGTGCCTCTGCGCCACGACAGGGGTTTTGCGCTTTGTCTTTACATATCCTGTTAAGCTAAATAAAACAAAATAAAAATTTAAATTTTCAGCCATATATTAATATATCTAACTTAACACGATCATATATAAATGAATACATAACTATTGTACATGAAGACAATAAAGATCAGTTCAAATTTGAAACAGAACATAACATTTATTTAGAAACCAATATAGATGTTAAAATAGAGGATATTTCATGTGAAAACAACGAGGTAACAGAAAATCTAAAAGATATAAATATAGACATAAAAACAGAAAGTGTAAAAGATGAATTTGGTGATCTAGAATTATATGATAAAGAAGAATGCAATGATAATACAGAATATTATGTGAAAGAAGAATTTGAAGGAGAAGATGGAATAGATGTGAAAAAAGAATTGAAAAAAGCTAAAACCAAAAGTGTAAACGAGAAATTACTTAAAACATTAAGTCGTAAATATAAATTTATATCAAATAGTGATAAGACTTTCAAGAATCGTGGGAGTTTCAAGAAAGTGAGAATAAGTGAGAAAGAAAGACTGTATTGGGTGGAAGAAGATAAGAGAGCGAGGAATTATAATAAAATGACGTTACAATGCCAATTGTGTATAACAGGATGTGCAAATGAAAAGTATTATGCAAAGCATATGCAAAGATTTCATATGAAGGTAAGACTCTATTCTCTTCTCTTCTGTTAACTTTTACTTCTTCTTCTTTTCCAGTGAGAGAGCGTATGACTGTGTATGTATGAATGATTATGTTTATATACGCCTGTCGTAGCGTAGAGACACAAGCGTGCGACTGTAAACGACAGGTTGTGGGTTCGATTTCCACTCCAGGAAATGGATTTTTTATTTCCTGGGTTTGGCAACAAGGCAAAACGCGGCGTTGAGTTCCACATTCAGCACGTAATGCCGCAATTCGGAGGAAAGTGGGGAACACATAATTTTACAATTTCCATTTCCTGGATTGGGAATCGAACCCACAACCTGTCGCTTTTACAGTCGCACGCATGTGCTGCGCCACGACAGGCGTTAATATATTGAAAATAATTATTATATCTACACTCTGGTAGGACAAAGCGCGGCGTTTAGTTCTGTCATTTAACACGCAATGACTCGAATTTGAGTTAAAGCGTGAAGTTGTTTTTTTTATAATTATATATATTTTTATTTTCTTTTTCAGTCCAGTGGTATTTTCGAATGCGATATATGTAAAAAGAGGTTTCAACACAAAAATAATTTAAAAGCACACATATTAGAACATTTTACTAAATACGTATGTACAATGTGTAATTTTGACGCGTACAAATTGTGGAAAATAAAGGCCCATTTGGATTTTACTCATAAGAGAGCGGTCATGTGTTTGGTGTGTGGCCTTAAGTTTGAGTAAGTTACCATATTTTATGTCTATATATATATATATATATATATATATAATAAATAAAATTTGAATATTTTTGCGAAAAAAAATCAGACGATATTTTTTAAAAAATAAAAATGCAGCGTTTGATGTCCTCTTCAAAGCTGTTTTTATATAGCCTTATATTTTTATTTTCTTTTTCAGTCAGTGTTTTCAGATACGATATATGTAAAAAAGAGGTTTCAACACAAGAGAAATAATTTAAAAGCACACATATTAGAACATTTTTACTAAATACGTATGTACAATGTGTAATTTTGAGCTGCGTACAAATTAGCCCAGTGGAAAATAAAGGCCCATTTGGATTTACTCCTTAAGAGAGCGGTCATGTGTTTGGTGTGGCCTTAAGTTTGAGTAAAAGTTACCATATTTATGTCTATATATATATATATATATATATATATATAACTCTTATATATATATATATATATATATCTTATATATATATAATAAATAAATAAAGTTTGAATATTTTTGCGAAAAAATCCAGACGATATTTTCAAAAAAATGGCCACAGCGTTTGATGTCCTCTTCAAAGCTGTGATGAATAAAATCTCCAAATTGTTTTTAAACAATGGGCAACGAACCTTAAAATCATTAAAAAATTGCCCTCTCTTTCAAAACCACGTGGGGGCTACAAAAAAAATGTAAAATTGCAAAAAAAAAAGGAGAAAGTGAAATGAATCTGCCCCCTTCAAAATGGTGCCTTTTAAATTCAGTTACGACTATTTTTTGCTGAGTTTTTCGCCTTTGCTTATTTGCTATATAGTGTTAGATTGCATTACAGGAGGAGGAGTACGAATAGGGAACGTATTCGGTAATTTTTTCAACTTACCCCATAATTTTTTATTGTGTGACTTTTTTGCCTATATTTTTTATATAGATAGTGCGTAATGATTATGTTTTCGCATTTATCTATTTGTCATACAGTTTTTTTTTAAATATTAAAACTAGTACATTTTTCAAAAACGCGAGTTTTTCTATTTCCCTTCGTTTTTGTAGGAATTTCAGGAAATCCTCTACTATTTTCATTTGAGGTAATCGTGTTTGTGTGGAGCTGTTGTGGGTTCGATATAAATGAGGGAAAGTAGTTATATTTAAGTTATTTTTATATATGCCTTGTCGTGGCGCAGACGCACAAGCGTGTGACTGTAAACGCGACAGGTTGTGGGTTCGATTCCCACTCCAGCAAATGTAAAATTTAGTATTTTCATTTCTTGGGTTTGGTACAAAGACAAAGCGCGGCGTTGAGTTCCGTCACTCAATACGCAATGTTGGGTCGTGCGTGGAGAATAAAGTGTCTGAACATACATACACATACATAGCTTCACGCTGTATCCCGCATAAAGCAGGGTAAGCAGAGGGAACATGAGAACCTAGTATTAAGACACTCCGTTCCCCACTTTTCGCCGAATTGAGGCGTTGCCTCAATTTTGCGTTGCTTTAATTACGCTGCTGTATGGAAAAAAATAATTCTTCTTCTTCTTCTAACCCTTATCCCATTATTTGGGATCGG
Organism: Philaethria dido; assembly: GCA_033558755.1. Classification (NCBI taxonomy): domain Eukaryota; kingdom Metazoa; phylum Arthropoda; class Insecta; order Lepidoptera; family Nymphalidae; genus Philaethria; species Philaethria dido. Next base: position 102,805 of record JAKGSA010000773.1, read on the forward strand.
GTCTCCTTACTCTTCTGCGCCAAGACGTGCGGTCCTGGGTTGTCGGTTCAGGCAACCTGTCTTGGTCTCTAGCGATAGTGGACCACCAGCTCAAAGGCGGGCGGCCTGTACTTCTTTTTGATTCCGGTATATTGAAAGCCAAATTCACGATGTAGTCTTCCTCCCTTCTTTTAATATGTCCATACCATTTTAAGCGGTTTTCTTTTAACTTATCCCTTATAGGGGCGACTTTAAAGGTGCCGCGTACGTAAAAAAATAATAATTTCTATTTTATTTACAGAAAACGTCCCGAATTTTACCAACATTATAAACAAATGCATACTAAAGTGATATGCGATTATTGTGGAAAGAATTTTATCAAGAAACAAAGACTTATACGGCATATATTGTGAGTATTTTGCATAGTATCCGACTGTCGTCAAATTGTAAAATTATTTGAATTGCTTAATTTTTTTGAAATACTCCTAATAGCTGTTAATATTATTATGTAAATCGACTTATCAACCTATTACCGCCTTAATATAGGTATATTAACGCTTATATATATTAAATAAATATTACAGTCGACGTCACACAAAACACAAATGTGTTATTTGCGAACGTGATTACTCGTCACTGGACGCGTTAACACGTCACAATAACTTGAATCACATGGTTTTATTCACCTATTCACGGTTTATATATATATATATATATATATACCGCATATAGCAGGGTAGGCAGAGGGAATCTGAGAACCTAGTGTTAAGACACTCCGTTCTCTTTCAACAAATCCGTTCCCCACTTTCCGCCTGATTGAGACATTGCGCGCTGAAGGGCGGAACTCAACGCCGCGCTTTGCCTTGTTACCAAACCCAGGAAATGAAAAAATCCATTTCCTGGAGTGGGAATCGAACCCACAACCTGTCGCGTTTACAGTCGCACGCTTGTGCCTCTGCGCCACGACAGGCTAAGTAAACAACTAATACACTCCACAAATAAAATATTAGGGATGTTCCTATTAATTGTCAAAAAATCATATATGCAAGTCGATATATTATCATATTCACGCTTATATATTTTAAATAAATATTTATTACAGTCGACGCCACACAAAACACAAATGTGTTATTTGCGAACGTGATTACTCGTCACTGGACGCGTTAACACGTCACAACAACTTGAATCACGTGGTATCACGCACGGACACGTGTTACTGTGTCGAGTGTGATATACAGTTCGATAATAGTAACAGATATAGGAATCATTTGAAGACAAGTGTTAAACATAAAACTGTTGTGGGGTAAGTTTTTAATAAAAAAAAAAAAAAAAAATAACGATTTTTTTTATAGCTTCACTTTTTTTTTAGCTTCACTCTGTATCCCGCATATATCAGGCAGAAGGAACCTGAGAACCGACGTGTTAAGACACTCTGTTCCCCACTTTCCGTCGAATTGAGGCATTGCGTGCTGAGTGGTGTGCTCAACGCCGCCCTTTGCCTTGATACAAAACCCAGGAAATAAAAATACTTCATTTCCTTAAGTGGGCATCGAACCCACAACCTGTTGCGTCTACAGTCGCACGCTTGTGCCTCTGCGCCACGACAGGCGTTTTCATTCAATTTATAAATTCATCAATTTTCAATTCGGCGGATGGTGGGTAACGGAGTGTCTTAACACTAGGTTCCCTCTGCCTACCCTGCTATATGCGGGATACAGCGTGAAGTTAAAAATTTATGAATTGATAAATTTATGAATTAAAATTCTAAGTTATATGAATGGATGAATGACATTTAAAAAGAAAAATAAATTCAAATGCTGTGAATTTACGTATTTGTTAATTAATAAATTAATGAATTTATGAATTATTAAAAAGGTCGTTAACTAATGTATAGATGAACGAAGTAATGAATGACATTTTAAAAATTACTCATTAAATTTCATAAAAAGTATTTTTTTTTTATAATCACTAATAAATAATTGTAAAGTATTGACTGAGGAAAAAAAAGGTCCCGCTTAGTTTCTTGCGCCGGTTCTTCTCAGGTCTGAGGCATT
>JAKGSA010000774.1:0-30097 GCA_033558755.1 Philaethria dido
ATAATAAAATAAATAAATAAAAATAAATAGCCCTTTAATTCAGATCAACTTAACCTAATAACAGTATTCCAAAGTACACTTAAATAAGAGTAATAAATATTTTCAATATAGTATTTGATATTTCTTAATGATCTGTAGATCTGTTTGCCAATCGGCAAAGGCCTCCTCCAACCTCTTCCATTCTGGTTTTTCTAGAGCCACTCTGTTCCACGGTATTCCTGCCACTTCTCTGATATCATCATACCACCTTTTCTGAGGTCTGCCACTTTTCCTTTTACCCTCTCGCGGATACCATTGTATCACTCCATTTGTCTTGGCCTCTTATAGTGTGCCCTGCCCATCTCCATTTACAATAATAAATAATCTTTTTTTTATTTTTCTCATTATTATTATATTAATATTTGCACTGTATGTCCACATTCAATTTGCCTTTCCCTGCGTTTGAGTGTTACTGCGGATCAGTGCTACAGTGACGTGGTGATATGGCGTTCTGGGTTCATCCTGTGATGGGCACGGGTGCAAATTTACCACTACATGTTAAATATGACTACTATTTTTGCCTGATATAAATTAATATAATAAGAAAATACCATTTTCTCTCTCAAAATTTCATGAATGAGTCACACCAACGTTTTTAGCTAACAGCAAATCTAAGTAGAAGGTAACTGAAGAAAATAGAATCTGTTTTTATTTTTTTTTCTATGTTTAAAAATGAGTGAGATATGTCGCGTTAAAGTGCAGCCTCCTCGCGCTAGTAGCGCTACTGTGTGACGTCACGTGCACACTTAAACACACACAACCGCCACACGCACACATACCTATCGCCACGTGACGTCACCAAACGATATCGATGGAATGTTTTTGATGAAACAAATACTATTGTTATTTGCAAGAACAGGCACATGTCATGCTTTCACTTTTTTAGTAAGATTTAGATGTGATGATGTGACTCATTCTAAACTAAGCTATATAAGTACGTATCAATTATAATTGTGGAGGTCTTTGTGATTTCGGAATAAAACTCCACTTTCCAATATCTTCAATGGACTGTATTTCTTCAAATTGTTTCAATTTCTTCAGAGGTCTTTACTGTGTCACGTATCCCGAACGAATGTGTCGATACCGGTTTTTTTTTTTTTTTCGAATGGATACACATGCTGTTGACCCTAGCGGTCTTTACAGCGACACCGGGGGGGTGAGGGAAGAGGGTGCTCAGTCCCTGCGAAATGCAAGCACTAACTGGCTGCTTGAGAGGATGCCGACAGGCGCAAGGGCGCCCCCTGCGGGGCTAGTATGTCGATACCGGCAAATGTGCCTCTTTTCATTCCTCCCTACGTACACGCGATTGCCAATGCCTGAGCGAGTTGTATCCGTCTCGCACTCGTCGTCGTTCGATCGTCGTCGTAACAACTCGCTCGCGTTCGTAAACAAGCATTGTACGCAGGGAGGTGACAATACACTTTCTTAATTATTATTACTCTATACAATTCTAAGAACAATTAACTTAACTATTATTATTTTTCTTTCCGTCGTCCGCTACATTAATAGTATAATGGAGCAATATGTAATAATTAGTTGTTGGTTCGATTCCCACTCGTGGAAAATTTTATATTCAAATTATACATATCCTGCTATTATTATATAAATAACTAGCTGTGTACCCTGATATTGGTTTACATGGTACTTAAAACCTAAAACCATATCCTATTTTCGTGGTAATTTCTCGTTCTCTCTGTGTTCATCTACACGTCACATGTCATGTTTCTATGTGCAGTAGTTTTACCTGTACTTTGTCCACCAGTCACTGTAACAGAATTGGTTAATGTATAATAATATTTTGTTATTACCATCAGGTCACATCATCGAGAAGATCCCTGAACTGCCTCTGGTGGTCTCCGACAAGGTGCAAGAGATCAGCAAGACTAAAGATGCTGTCATCTTCCTGAGAAGAGTCAAGGCCTGGTCTGATGTGCTCAAGGTGAGATAATATATGCTTATAATAGAAGCAATTAGATAGTGTGTGGTGTTAAGTTACGCGTTTACAGGTTGTGGGTTCGATGCCCACTCCAGGAATTGGAATTTTTCATCTCATGGGTTTGGTGACAAGGTAAAGCGCGGTGTTGTGTTCTGCCACTCATCACGCAATGCCTCATTTCGGTGGAAAGTGGGGAACGGAGTGTCTTGACGCTAGTTTCTCAGTTTCCCTCTGTCTACCCTGCTATGTGTGGGATACAACATGAAGCTAAAAACGAAATATATATATTTATATTTATATATTTATATAGATTTTTGTCATTCTTTGAAAAACCCAATTTTTTTTTTTTTATATATTGTATTTCATTTAGTAATAAAACTTTATATAAAGCTCTCTGGATAGATATCGTAGGAGTGTCAGACAACATAAATAATTTTAATATTTTTTCTTTTTAGTATAATTTCCTATTCATTGACTGTAATTTAATAACATTTTGAAACTAATTTAGTAAAAAGTATGTCTTGTCTTTATAATTGCATGTGGTATTCACCTTAAAAGGTAATGCATTTAGCTATAAGAATGAAAACAAACTATTGTAAAATTATACCACTGGTGAATCTAATAAATAAATAAATATTGCACATAGGTGTACAAGTCGCAGCGTCTCCGCGCCGGTAAAGGAAAGATGAGGAACCGCCGCCGCGTGCAGCGCAAGGGACCACTTATCATCTATCACAAGGATAAGGTACATTGCTATCTTCAATTATTAAAATTTCTATGAATATCTTAAAAAATACCTGTTTGTTCAGTTTTTAAATAATTTTCATTGGGACCACATTAAGAACACTGTCTATCATAGAAATAAAAAACCCGACTGAACCAGTTCGTCAAATTTAGGAAGCAAATACAAATAAAGTAAGCTATAAAAGCTAGTTATGTGTTATATATTTGGAAATGTGCTAATTAATCCTTTCATTTGATACCCCACACGGTACCCATTAATGATTTTTTTGCTTTTATTCATGACGTAATTGCATCTAGAGGGTGCCATATTGAATTAAGAGTGACGTCACATATCTAAGAACACTTGGAGTATCAATACCTATCTAACGTCACCTTAATTATATAATTCGGTGCAGGGGTTTGGAAGATATGAGGTACTAAAGAATATTACAAACATACATGATACAGGCGAAATACATCACCCTCCTCTAACAGTAGGGTGAAAATAATCCTAATTGGTACACCCAGTAAGAAGTTATGTAGTAGGTTACTTGAAGTCATGGTAGTATTGAAATTTCTTTGGTTTTGTAAGACAGAGTGCGGTGTTGAATTCCAAAACTCACTCAATGTCTTGAATTTGAACAGAAAGCGGCCAGTTGAGTGTCTTAACACTAGGTAAAATAATATCCCTTTAAACTCTTACTCCTTACATAACAATATGTTCCGAGTTACAATACATGAGGGTAGAAGAAAGTAACCCGAAGGAAACATTAGTTAAGTAACTTCTAGCTAGTGTGTCGACATGTGGTTTACATTATATCACTATCATGTAATCGTGATAGTGGTTAAAATAGGGTAGATAGAGAACCTAGTGATAAAACACTCTGTTTTCTCCTTTTTTGTGAGATATTTGATGTTGACAATGATAAAAATAATTATAATAGATATTAGAATTGCTTTATTTATTGATTGAATAAAATAAAAGAAAACTGATTGAAAGTATACTATTACGAATAACTCAAAAACAATTTGTCTGATCTTAACTAAATTTAAATTACACTAAAATAGAAGCAATAGCTATCACAAAAACAAAGAATCATCATTATTGGTTCACTTAGTAACATGTTATGTGGTAACGCACAAAAATACAATTTTATTGAGAATCTCCTCACAGTATGTGTTTTCGAGTTATTGACTTATTCAAGTCTACTACGATACGCATACGCTCAGGCATACGCCTGTCGTGTCTTGAGGCACAAGCGTGCGACTGTAAACGCGACAGGTTGTGGGTTCGATTCCCACTACAGGAAATGTAAAATTTAGTATTTTCATTTTTTGGGTTTGGTAACAAGGTAAAGCGCGACGTTGAGTTCCGCCACTCAACACGCAATGCCTCAATTCGGCGGAAAGTGGGGAACAAAATTGTTGAAAGAGAATGGAGTGTCTTAACACTAGGTTCTCTGGTTCCCTCTGCCTACCCCGCTATATGCGGGATACAGCGTGAAGTTAAAAAAAAAAGAAAAGAAAAGTTTAACACATTCTCCGCCAACAAGTTTTTTCATAAAATTGTAAAAAGAATCTTTATTTTAAGTTATATTCAATAAATGATGTAGGGATATAATTATTTAATTTACTTTAACGCATATTTGTAATTATGAGGATTTTTATGTGTCAGTCGCACACAACTTAACACTGAACTAATTGACTGACGGCACTGAATGGCAGGTTAAAGTTGGTATTCAGTGTCAGTCACTGGTTACTGACAAGGCGGTCAATGTGTTAATACTGGTTTAAGCTTTGTACTTTTCATAGCGGAACTTAACGTTGTATGAAATATATAAATTAATATTTCTCCTTTTCCAATCCAGGGTCTATCCAAAGCATTCCGTAACATACCTGGAATTGAAATGCTCAGTGTCAACAAACTGAATCTACTGAAGCTGGCTCCCGGAGGTCATGTGGGCAGGTTTATCATCTGGACCCAGTCTGCTTTTAAGAGGCTCGGTGAGTTATTACTGTGTTATTGTCTTTTTATATGACGCCTGTCGTGTGTTGAGGCGCAAGCAAGCGACTGTAAATGTGACAGGTTGTGGAGTCGATTCCCATTCCAGGAAATGTAGAAGTTTAGTATTTTTATTTCCTGGGTTTGGTCACAAGGCAAAGCGCAGTGAACCAGAGAATCTGGTGCAACAAATCCGTTCCCCACTTTACGCTGGATTGAGGCATTGAGTGCTGAGTGGCGGAACTCAACGCCGCGCTTTGTCTTGTTACCAAACCCAGTATAAAAATACTAAACTTACATTTTCTGGAGTGGGAATCGAACCCACAACCTGATGCGTTTACAGTCGTACGCTTGTGCCTTTGCGCCACGACTGGCGTTATATATAGGAAACATAGTGTCCTATCACTTTACTCTTTTTAAACTATAATTATTGTATTTAATTGAACAGATGCCCTATTCGGCTCATGGAAGTCACCGTCCAAGCTGAAGAAGAACTTCAACTTGCCGCAGCCAAAGATGGCCAACACCGACCTCTCCAGGTTGCTCAAGTCTGATGAGATTAAGAAGGTGTTACGTGCACCCAAGTAAGTTGTTGTATATATGTGTTTTTTTTATAATTTTATGTTTCATATATTAATTGTAAAAGAGGTAGATTTGAAGCCGGTTGCTACTTTAAAAATGTTAAATTATACTTACTTATGTCATTTCTTTTTTTTTTTTATATCTTCACACTGTACCCCGCACATAGCAGTGTAGGCAGAGGGAACCAGAGAACCTAGTGTTAAGACACTCAGTTCTCTTTCAACAAATTCGTTCCCCACTTTTCGTCAGATTGAGGCATTGCGTGTTGAGTGGCGGAACTCAACTTAGAAAATGAAAATACTTCATTTCCTGGAGTGAGAATCGAACCCACAACCTGTCGCTTTACAGTCGCACACTTGTGCCTCTGCGCCACGACTGGCGTTACTTAGGTCATCAGTGAGTTTATATGATTATATAAATATTAGTACTAACTAGTGTGATAGTGGAAAGTGTGATAGTGACATAATTTGAAAATTATTATCTCTATGCACCAATGGCGAGGGGTGAAAATTTTAGTTAGGCAAGCCGATGTATATTTAGGGAAGCCGGTAATTTTTAGGGAAGCCGATATAGTTAGGGAAATTGGTATAGGATGTCAAGGTATTTAGTAATTCCACTATACAATTTTGTCGATGACTTTTTTGGTTTTAGGTCATATCAGATGTTAGAGCTTGTTTTTTTACACTTTTTGTTGAGCTTTCACACCTTGTTCGACTTTGTTTTTTTTAGCTCCACATTTTCCTGGCGAGCTAATGTCTCATAGTTGTACTTTGTTAAAAGTTAGGCAAGCTGGTGGGAATCGAGTTATATGGACGCCTCGCCACTGCCATGAACTCAACGGCTATAGCGATGCAAATAATTATAATAATTATGCGAAAGCAAAAGCTACTAACACACATTTTGTCCAAATATTAAATACTATATGTATATATCTATTCGACAATGTAAAACACAGAAAATAAAAATTTATAAACAATGAATATATATGATGAAAATCTCTATCAGAGCATTGGGTTATGACAACCGTGATTACTCACGTTGACGTTTACTGACATACCATATACCATTTTCTCCTTTAAATAATAAAAAAACATACACCTAACAATTAAATAATGTTTTCAGCAAGCGTGTAGTCCGTGCCACAAGGAAGTTGAACCCACTCGTCAACTCGAGGGCCATGCTCCGTCTCAACCCCTATGCCGCTGTGCTGAAGAGGAAAGCGGTGTTGGATCAGCAGAGGAAGAGCAATTTGAGGGCATTAGCTGTGGCTGAGAAGCGTGGCGTGAGTTTCTAACCTATTTTAAAAAAGCTGGTTATCTTCACGCTGTATCCCCCGCATATAGCACGGTAGGCAGAGGGAACCAGAGAACCTAGTGTTAAGACACTCCATTCTCTTTCAACAATTTCGTTTCCCACTTTCCGCCGAATAGAGGCATTGCGTGTTGAGTGGCGGAACTCAACGCCGCGCTTTGCCTTGTTACCAAACCCAAGAAATGAAAATACTAAATTTTACATTTCCTGGAGTGGGAATCGAACCCACAACCTGTAGCGTTTACAGTCGCACGCTTATGCCTCAAGACATGACAGGCATTATAATATTTGTTTTAGGAATTGAATGTATTCTTGCTATATTATAATAAAAAATATGGTTTTTCTGCATTTCTTCTGTGGGACTCAAGTTTTCTTCTAAATTTCTTTTGTTATTTTCCTGCTGTATCCCGCATATAGCAAGGTAGGCAGAGGGAACCTGAGAACCATAGTTAAGACACTCCGTTCTCTTTTAACATTTCCGTTCCCAACTTTCCGACAAATTGAGGAATTGCGTGCTGAGTGGCGGAACTCAACGCCGCGGTTAGCCTTTGAATATATATTATATAAATTACATATTAAATGATGATTCTCTATACAGAGCATTGGGTTATGACAACCATGATTACTCACGTTGACGTCTACTGATATAACCCCCACCGAACCCCAAAACCCCTAAACATAACCCCCATTAACCCCTATTTTTTACTTTGTACAGATTAAATTGCCCGAGTCCGACCCAGCAGTGAAAGCGGAAAAACTAAGAGAGAAGAGAGCCAAGTCAATAAAACTGGCGCTTTCAAAGAAACCGAAGAAGCCAGCCGCAAAGAAAACCGCGCCTCCTCCTAAGAAGGTGAAGAAGGGGAAAGTAGAGAAACCGGAGAAAAAGGCAGCGCCTAAAAAGTGAATTAAATAAAGTTTTTAATTGACTGTACTTGTTTTATTTAGATAGTTTTTCGAGTTTTCTGATAAATGGAAACTTTTTTGAAGTTATCACACACTTAGGAAACGAAAGACATATTTAGAAAACGTATACAAATTTGAACGCAGCGGGAATCGAACCTTTGTCTACAGAGATGCTAACAACATAAATAAGTTGTAAAGCGTAAGAATTTCGACGCAGCCGGATATAGAACTGTTATATCCCAAATTAGTATGCCTTTGTGCTAATACAATATTCTATTCTCCCTGTGTCATCAATTTTTTTTTTTTTTTTTATGGATACCGGATGGCAAACGAGAAGAAGGACCACCTGATGGTAAGTGGTTACCTTCGCCCATGAACATCTACAACACAAGAGATGTACTAAGATGCGTTTGTAACCTAGAGGATACTGATGGAAGGGGGGACAATGTAGTAGTCCGCTATCGGAACCACCACATTTTGGGGAAAGGATGGGTGGGAAAGGGGAAATCCTGGCTTACATGCCATCGAACCGGAACACATCATAAGATATTTGGCGGTTCGTCTTTGACATGATAGTGGTCGCGAGCCAGACGGAGGACGAACCTCCTACCACCAAACAAAATCTCACCTTTACTAACAATTTCACATCCAAGTCAGTCAGTCTGTTCCTTACCTCAATCGAGAGCGGTTGTCCCCAAGTTCTAAGTTTAGTGAACATTATTATTTCTAATTATATTCTAATTAAATAGTTTTTTTTTTTAAAAACTCAAATTCTCTTTTCGTTGTAACAGAACGCATGGCTTAGTGGTCAGCGCGCAGACGGTTTCCAGGAGGCGCGGGTTCGAGTCCCGCTTATAATTACGTGTCCCGCTTTTAGTCAAAACCGTTTTTAGTTACGTTTTGATATATCGGTCTCGTCCCTACTAAACCCCTATTTTTATAATCTAACGGAAGCAATAAATTTTTAACAACACGATTTGATGTCTTAAATGTGCAGACATACTTTAAAAGATATTCAAATATTTAATAGTTCTCGTTGTTGCTAAATAATGATTATACCCTATACTAGGGAAGAGACTTTTTTATCAAAACAATCTGATAATAATAACGGTTTTGACTCTTATATCATATCGTATCGATATCTAAATGATCATATCCGATATCAAATAACTACACACAAAACGTAACGACTATTCGACGATGAGATATGAAAACTAAATTGTAACGAAAACTATCGCAACACAAACTCGATATCTGAAAACGAATATGATATCGGATATGAAAACTTCATATCCGATATGTAACCGTTACAGCTAAAAAACGAAAACGCCCATGTCTACAGCTTGATCATTTTGACAGACGGGCTAGTGATGCGAAACAAAAAATATCGATACGGTGATACGATGAAATGCGTAATTCAAATTTGAATAGAAATTTTTTTACCTTATTTTTCTAAAACAAGTTATACCAAAAAAAAATAAACTTAAGTATATAGAAAAAAAATAAACAGATTAAATAAAAAAATAATTAATAACAGATAAAAATAACATAAAAACGTAAATTAACAGATTAAATAATTATCGTACATTTTATTTTGGGTGGAATCTCCTAATACAGGCACTATATGCTTAAAAGAAGATTTCTACCACAAATTTCTGTGTCTGTGTAAATTCTGTTTTAAACAAATCAAGTTTTTTTTAACTTCACGCTCTATCCCGCATATAGCAGTGTAGGCAGAGGGAACCTGAGAACCTAGTGTTAAGACACTCCGTTCTCTTACAATTCCGTTCCCTACTTTCCGCCAATTTGAGGCATTGCGTGTTATTATTATTTTACCAGCTAAAGAAACCCCAACCGCTAACCAAAGAGACCCCTAACTAAAAATAGCCCCGTTTGTACAATAACTTAACATTGATCTTTAATAATGATTTTTTTGTAATCTATATTTGTAACCAACTGCTTGTTATCAAGTCCATCCATACAACCAATGTAATACTGTACAAGCGTCTATTATTTAAAAAAATTGTGAAAAGACGTTTGTGTGAAATTACCTAATTAGGCTTCTTTTTTTTTTAACTTCACGCTGTATCCCGCATATAGCAGGGTAGGCAGAGGGAACCAGAGAACCGACGTGTTAACACTCCGTTCCTTACAACAATTAACAACGTTCCCCACTTTCCGCCGAATTGAGGCATTGAATGCTGAGTGACGGAACTCAACGCCGCGCTTTGCCTTCTTACTAAACCCAAGAAATGAAAACTTCCGTTTCCTGGAGCGGGAATCGAACTCACAACCTGTCGCGCTTACAGTCGCACGCTTTTGCCTCTGCGCCACGACAGGTGTTACAATGATTACTATGAATAATAACTTCTGTTTAATAAAACAGCGAGTAAATATACCTATATTTAAATAAAAAAAAAATATACATATATTTACTCGCCGATACATCGTGATGAGCACTATCTATGTATGTATGTATCATTATAACTATGGACTTAACAAAAAAAACACATTTAAATTTTTTGTATATATTATTTCATATTAAAAAAGAAAAATAACAAAAAAAAAATGTCACATGAAATTCACAAAATGAAAAAAAAGGAAACTGACATACACAAAATATAATTATATATAACTCAATTCGGCGGAATGTTCTCAGGTTCCCTCTGCCTACCCTGCTATATGCGGGATACAATAAGAAGGAACCTGAGAACCTAGTGTTAAGACACTCCGTTCCCCACTTTCAGCCGAATTGAAGCATTGCGTGTCGAGTGGCGGAACTCAACGCCGCGCTTTGCCGTATTATTAAAACCAGGAAATGAAAAAACTAAACTCTACATTTACTGTAGTGGGAATCGAACCCACAACCTGTCGCGCACGCTTACCTCAACACTCGACAGGCTCAGAGAAACGCGATTTTTTTTTTATAAATGTCAAAAAAATAAATATCACATTTTTTTTATTAATAACCTATATTCATATATTTAAAAAAAAAAATAACATGCAAAGATAATGTCGTAAAAACAATTATAACTAATAACAGGTTCGATACTAAATCAAAGAAATATTTAAAAAAAAAAATTACACATAAAAAAGTTGCCATAATTAAAAAAATGGACTTAAAGACCATAATACATAAATTCATCTTCTGTTCGAACAATAAAAAAAACTAAATATTATAATAAATAAATAAATAAATATATATATATATATATATTTATGGATACCGGATGGCAAACGAGCAGAAGTACCACCTGATGGTAAGTGGTTACCTTCGCCCACGAACATCTACAACACCAGATGTTGTAGATGCGTTGCCAACCTAGAGGATACTGATGGAAGGGGGGACAATGTAGTAGTCCGCTATCGGAACCACCACATTTTGGGGAAAGGATGGGTGGGAAAGGGGAAAACCTGGCTTACATGCCATCGAACCGGAACACATCATTAGATATTTGGCGGTTCGTCGTTGACATGACAGTGGTCGCGAGCCAAACGAAGAACGAACCTCCTACCACCAAACAATTTTTTTTTTATATAACTACCCACATTTTTTTAAAAAAATACTTTACACTGGCAATTCCTTCAAGATTCCGTCCTTTTCTGATCATTTAATTTTTATAAAGTTTACGAAGAATAAATGACTCAATACAAAAATTTCAAGTAAATAAAAAAAAAAACAAAAGGCCTGTCTTGAGGCACAAGCGTGCGACTGTAAACGCGACAGGTTGTGGGTTCATACACACTACAGAGAATGAACATATTAAATTATATTTAGTATTTTCATTTCCTCGTTCTGGTAACAAGACAACGCGGCGTTGGGTTCCGCCACTCAACACGCAATGCCTCAACTCGGAAAGTGGGAAATGAAAATGTTAATAGAACGTAGTGTCTTAACACTATAGTTCTTAGGTTTCCTCTATCTACCCTGCATGTGCGGGACACTGCGTGAAGATAAAAAAAAAGGCTTAAATAGGATGCATTTTTCATTTATCAATATTTTCACGACCGATACAAATATAAGCCCCAAAAGAAATACCTACTATATAAAATTATATACAAGACTTAACAATAATAAAAAAAAACAATTCTCTCTCTCTCTCTCTCCCCCTCTTTCTCTATCTATCCCCCTCTCTTTCTAACACCCACACCAACTTCTCTATTCCCTTCTTATTCCAGATTGCTGGAATGGCGGAACCTCGCAACGCCGCGCTCACACCATGTCACGACCTTCGCTCTGGTAATGAAAATACTAAATATAATTTAATATGTCCATTTCCTGTAGTGTATGAACCCACAACCTGTCCGCCTTTACCGTCACACGCTTTCTAGGACTCTCTTTTCTCTCTCTCTCACTACCAGTCCTTCTCTCTCTTCTTAGTGACTTTCCCAAATCCCAAGTGACCAATAACGAGTGTACACTCTCTATGATCTTCTCTCATATGTTTCTTCACGTCAGATATTCTCCTAAAACTGATGTGACATATTGGACAGTCCGCTTGACATTTTCTTTTCTTATGTGCCTGTAAAAAAAAAATAAAATATATATCTATATATATATATATTTTTAACTTCACGCTGTATCCCGCATATAAAGCAGTGTAGGCAGAGGGAACCAGAGAACCTAGTGTTAAGACACCTGCTCTCTCTTTCCACAAATCCGTTCCCCCCACTTTCCGCCAGATTGAGGCATTGCGTGCTGAGTGGCGAACTCAACACTCGCGCTTTGCCTTGTTACCAAACCCAGAAAATTAAAAATTCCATTTCATGGAGGGGTATCGAACCCACAACCCGTAACAATCGCACGCTTGTGCCTCTGCTCCACGGTAGGCATATATATATATATATATATATATATATATATATATATATATATACATGACGAAATAATCTCGTGGTAATGGGGTATGCCCATTAACGGGTTATTAATATGACTGTCCTCAACTAAAACCTCTCTCTTTCTTTTTTTTCCCTCTCACTCCTCCCTCAATTCCCCTCCTTCTTCCTTTCACGTGTATTCCCCATTTTCCTCCATATTTGTCCCTTATGTCCTCATTATTTGTCCCTTTCTTCAATCCTCGCAGAGCTGCTCTCTTTATATCCGGCTCGAAGGACCAAAATATTGTGGAGGTCTAGTGACCTCTCTATATTTTTCGTGTCTCCCTTTCCCCAGCTTACCTCCCACAAGTGTACCCATTTGTCCTAACGGTTCCGAACGCCTCTCTTGCAGATATGACACCTGTATTTAGGGTTTAGCTTCAAATGCCAAATACGCTGACGGAGTATAGAATATTTTGTCACAATCCACACAGTTTATTGGTTTTCATAACTTCGTGTAGCTAAAATATTATAAAAAATATATATACAAGACAAAGCAAAATTAAAGCAAGATGCACTAAAAAGTAATATTACGAATAACCTAGAAACTACTCCCTAACTATATTTAGATGGGATCACATCAGCAAGCACCAGCACAACACACACATAATTATGTAGCTAAATTCAAAACCCGACTGGAACTAATTCTTCAAATTTAGTGGGGCAAAATAATTCAAATGGAAGAAATAAAGTAAGCTATGTGCTAAGTTATGTGTTATATTTGAAATGTCTAGAGACCTCCTACCCCCCTCTGATCCCCTGAGCTGCTACCTTGGGTCGCTGATCGCCTAGCGGGCCTCACACGAGGAAACGTGGTCTCACACCCGGCTGGGCTGGATCGCCCGGGTGGCATATGCGGCTCTTTCTCCCCTCCCCTTACATGACTACCATCCTTCCTCGGTTCCCTAACTGGAACCGGAACTGTAGACAGAACCCCTACAGAGGCTCTATGGGTCAACTTGATGACCGGCCCATAAACTTATGGACGGAGCAAGACTCCTACGGCCATGGGCCTAAGAGCCTGAAGCCATCACCCCCTCCTCCCCAGGAGGAGAGTGAAGACCTCCCATGGCATTTTGCGTTGAAATGTGCTAATTAAGTCCTTCTTTCTTTATTTGACACCCCACGCGGTGCACACATCAATGATTTTTTTTTATTCATGACGTAATTGCTCTAGAGGGAAAGCCATATTGAATTAAGAGTGACGTCACATATCTAAGAACACTTGAGTATCAATACCTATCTAACGTCACCTAATTATATAATTCGGTCCAGAGTTGGTAGATATGAGGTAATAAAGAATATTACAAACATACATGATACGCGCGAAAAACATAACCCTCTGACAGTCGGGTAGAAATACATCGAAATTGGTCCACTCAGTAAAAATAACAGTAACACAAAAAAAAAAATTGTGTTATCTTAAGAACCTTCAACTTTCTAAATTTTTTTTTTGATCTTCACGCCGTATCCCGCATATAGCAGGGTAGGCAGAGGGAACCTGAGAACCTAGTGTTAAGACACTCCGTTCTCTTACAATATATCCGTTCCCCACTTTTTAAAACTCGATTAAATCACACAAACAAGAAAAACACAAACAAACATAAAACTTAAAATTTCAAAAATCACACATTATAAATTTATTATTACTAGTGTCCCCGTTGACGTTAACAACGCGTTGCCATAGCAACGTATATGTCACTTTATATAAACATGGATGTCAAACCATGATAGTGTGTGTAACATTTATTTTGTTAATTTAATATATTTTTATGGTTATTTTAAAAATATATTACCATTCTGCACTCCTTCTCTATATAAACTATAAATGTGCCAAGTTTCATGCTCCTTCGTACGCGTCATCTATATATAAATACGTGAAGGAAAACCTTTTGATCCCATTTACGAAAATTACGCGAACGGAGTATTTGAAACTTGGCACACCATAGTTTATATAGAGAAGGAAAGTGCAGAATGATAATATTTTCAAAAATAATGCTTAAAAAGTATATTAAAATTAATAGAAATAAATGCCTGTCGGGTGCAGAGGCACAAGCGTGCGACTGTAAACGCGCGACAGGTTGTGGGTTCGATTCCCACTCGGGCTAGAAATGTAAAATTTAATATTTACTTCTTGGGTTTGGTAACAAGCAGCAGCAGCGTGCTGAGTTCCGCCACTAACCCGCAATGCCCCCAATTCGACGAAAAGTGGGGAATTCCGGAATTATTGAAAGAGAATACCAGGTCTTAACACTAGGGTTCTCTGGTTCCTTCTGGCTCACCCTGGGCTTCATGCGGATACAGCGTGAAGCGTAAGCTGCAAGTTGAAAAAAATAAATGTTACACTAATTACCATGGTTTGACATCCATGTTTATATAAAAGTGTCATATACATACATTGCTAAAGACAACGTGTTATTAATCGCACTTACACCCTTTTTAAAAAACGTGTACAAAGTTGTTAAGAGCCATAGCAATGTGTACTTTTGAAATTCAACACACACAAAACACTTAAGCCTCCAAATGTCTAATTAAATATTGCTTATTTTGAAATTTCTTTCCACATGTATCACAAATGATGACACGGAGATTATGAACCTTTTGTGTTTGGAAAATTACTGGAATCACTGAAGGCCTTGTCGTGCAAATTTCGCACCCTATATTACAGGCAAAGCACGCGTGATCTCGCAAATGACGTTTGTATCTAGAAAAAAACACATACACACATAGCTTCACGCTGTATCCCGCATATAGCAGGGTAGACAGAGGGAACCTAGTGTTAAGACACTCCGTTCCCCACTTCCCCACCGAATTGGAGGCATTGCGTGCTGAGTGGCGGAACTCTCAAACGCCGCGCTCAACCAGAAAGCGAGGAAATATATATATATAATATTCTTTATTAGTACAAGCAAAAGAATACATTAGAAAAGTAAAACAGGCCTCCTGTTAGTTCACAAAGGTGGAATTATCTCTAAGATATACATAGAGCAGCAAAGGTATATAGTTATATATATATAAGTATTATTGCTATGTTGAAAGGTTATTATACATATATATGAGCAGAGTTATTACAAAGAGCATATATATATATATATATATATATATTATTAGCAGCAGTTATATGTGGTAGTATAAGTGAGTTACAGCATATATATATAAAGAAAGAGCAGATACAGTTAAAGTATATATATACATATATATATATATATATACATATATATATATATATACATAAGTATATACATATATGCATTCGTGCAAGCATGGCATATTTCATGTGAACTCCTAAAAACAGTATTGAAATAAAAAAAAACTTAGTTGGCATAGTGTTTTTTTAAATTAATCCCTATAAATTATCTATGAACCCAAAATCTATAGAACCCAATTTTTACAATAGAATCCCAGAAAATGTCCGCCGAGAACTTTCCATTTGCACTTTAAAAAAAGGGTAAAAAGACGTTTGTGTGTTAAAGGTTATTACCCCTAATTAGTGATTTTATAAAATGATAACACACCTTGGGAATGAAATACCGCCGCTCCACTCCAGAGCCTAAAGGTAGTCATCATTGCCACACCAAAGAATTGTAAACCATTGTCGAATATAAAAAAAAAAAAATAGTCCCGCTGAGTTTCTTGCGCTTGTTCTTTTCCAGGTCTGAGGCATTAAATTTAGTGAACCGGTGGTAAATTATTTGACGTTCAAAAATCAAGCTTGTAACTTCTTATTTTGAATAAAATTATTTGACTTTGACTTTGACTTTGACCCATTACCCCCACACTCACCTATCAGCACTCTCGAACCCAACACCACATATTTGACACTTCAAGTCCCCATATTCCTTTTGCTCGGAGAATGCATCGGTTAAGAGATGTTCTATGAAGTGTCTTTTACAATCATTTTTTCTATCAAAATCTTTATGACACTCTTTACACCGTTTAGTGTTAACTAGCCATTTTTCTGGGTTCACTATATATTCTGGAAGACAAGGGGTTCGGTATTACATACATACATACATACATAGCTTCACGCTGTATCCCGCATATAGCGGGGTAGGCAGAGGGAACCAGAGAACCTAGTGTTAAGACACTCCATTCCCTTTCAACAATTCCGTTCCCCACTTTCCACCAAATTGAGGCATTGCGTGTTGAGTGGTGGAACTAAACGCCGCGTTTTGCATTGTTACCAAACCCAAGAAATGGAAATACTAAATTTTACATTTCCTGGAGTGGGAATCGAACCCACAACCTGTCGCGTTTACAGTCGCACGCTTGTGCCTCTGCGCCACGACAGGCGTTAGGGTTCGATATTACCAAAAAAAAAAAAAAAATACCTTAAAAAGTACAAATATTACACAAAAACTCATAAGATCCTAACTAAATTTAAATGGGACCACATCACAAGCACTAGCTATCAGTGGCGAGGCGTCCATATAACACGGTACCCACCGGTATGACTAAATTTTTAAAATACAAGTTTGGCTTCTAAAAAGAAAGGTCACCAGGAAAATGTGGACCTCAAATTGGAAAATTACAATAAAACAAGGCCAAGAAAGGTGATATTACTAAATACCTTTACATCCTATACAGCCCTTCCCTAAATATATCGGCTTCTCTATAAATTATCGGCTTCCCTAAATACATACCGGCTTCCCTAAATATATACACCGGTTTCCCTAAATTTAAAAAACACACAAAGATATATACAGTTGAATTGAAGAACTGCCTTTTTATTAATTTTAAAATATTATCCATTCATAATAAAAAAATGCTTCTCCTTTTTTTTTGCATAGTAAAACATAGAGAAAATAGTGCCAAGACACTGTAGCGGCACCCAACGACGCGCTTTGTTACCATTGCAGAAAAAAACCCAAAAAAACCCACCAGAAACAGTAACTATTCACCAAAAACGAAATTACCCACCAAAAAAAATATGACACTACCCACCAAAAAAAATCTACCTACCCATCAAAAAAAAGAACTACCCACTCTAAAAAAAATCTTACCAATCATTTCCTTCAAAGCGGGCTTCTTATCCATGTTCAATCCACACTTACTCTCTTCAACTGTTGCATATTTATGCAAATGCATATCCCAATGCCTAAAAAAGTCATTCACAGCCAATGTCACTTGACATTTCTTGCATTGAAAATTCATATCGCCATATTTTTTATTTTTAATCGCGTGCACACACACAAAATTATATTTTATGTGCAAATTGACATGATTCGACAATTCATCCATAGACTCAAACTGCTTGGAGCACTGAGGACACGCCATTTCCTTGAAATCGTGTAAAACAAAATGGCGGAGATATTTCTCGAAGGTTCTATATGAATTTTGACATTTGGCACAACGATAGAATTGTTTCTCTTTGTGCATCATTCTCAAGAATTTCGCACTACAATTTTTTTTATATCTACTTGTATTATTTACGTAGGATTTTACCTCTTGTTCGGGTGTGCTGAAAAAAAAATATAGAATAGAATAGAACAGAATAGACTTTATGGCACACAAGAGAAAATAAAAACAAAAATAAAGAGGAAATCCTTACTAATATTATAAATGAGAAAGTAACTCTATCTGTCTGTCTGTTACGCTTTCACGCCTAAACCACTGAACCGATTTTGATGAAATTCGGTATGAAGATTCGGTATGAACTAAACTTAGGAACAAAGGACAGGACATAGGATACTTTTTATCGCGAAAAAAATGATAGAGGGGGTTGAAATAGGGGATGAAAGTTTGTATGGAAATTCCTTATTGTCAAACACAAAATCATGTAAGATTGTTCAACTGTTTACAACTTCACCACATAAACCACTTAACCAATTTTGACAAATAGTCTAGACCTTGGGAAAGACTATAGGATATTCCTTATCATATCGCGCGGTATAACCAAATTTCACGCGAAGCCGCGGGCGGAAAGCTAGTAACAATATAAATGCCTGTATGCAAAGGTCTTATTGCTACAAGCAATCTCTTACAGACAACCTTTGGGGAACATAGGATACAATGCAATAAGGAAAAGGGGAATAACGTTAGTGCAAGAAAAGAAAAATAAAATTCAGTATAAGTAATTAAAAAAAAAAAGAATTCATAAACTAATATAATTATAATATACTAATGATATATAAATACGTATATACAATACATATATATCAATACATACCAATACACATTTCGTATTGTTAATATTATCAAATTTTTATTATTTTTTTAACAACAAAGAAAACCGACCGACTTTGACTTCAAAAAAAAGCAAGTAGTTCTCAATTCCACTTCTTTTTTTATTTGATATCTAATATTTCTGATGTGGTTTCGGAGTTATTCGTAATAATTTTATTTTCTAGTGTATTTTATTTGAAGTCGGTTTTCTTTTCCTTTTGTTTTAGCTTCACGCTGTATCCCGCATATAGCAGGGTAGGCAGAGGGAACCTGAGAACCTAGTATTAAGACACTCCGTTCTGTTCCCCACTTTCCGCCGGTTTGAGGCATTCCGTGCTGAATGGCGGAGCTCAACGCGGCGCTTTGCCATATTACCAAACTGAGGAAATGAAAATACTGAATATAATTTCATGTCCCGGTGTGGGAATCGAACCCACAACCTCGCTAGACACGATAGGCGAGGTATCTTTTTTAG
The DNA here is from genome assembly GCA_033558755.1 of Philaethria dido. Taxonomy (NCBI): domain Eukaryota; kingdom Metazoa; phylum Arthropoda; class Insecta; order Lepidoptera; family Nymphalidae; genus Philaethria; species Philaethria dido. Next base: position 19,015 of record JAKGSA010000774.1, read on the forward strand.
TTAAAATCTTTCATCATCATCACATTCATCACCATCACATTCACCATCTTCCAATTTCAAATTTTATTCACTATCACTTGTTTTTTTTTTATTATCAAATTTAACATACCAACAGTATTCTTCTTTAACATCATATTCTTCTTCTTCTGTCTTGACATTACTTACATCGTAATTAGTATCATTAACTTCATCACCATGATGAAACACTAAATCAAGAAAATCAACTGGTTCTTCTTTTATTTGAGTAATTAAACTGGTCGGTTTCATTATTTTTATGTTACTTTCTGATTCATTTTCAGCTTTTCTCTTGCCTTTATCTCGATAAGAAGTCTTATCACATTTATTATTCATTAAATTATCATTTTTCTCATTAATTAATTTATCACTTTCTTCATTAGTTAATTTATCATTTTTTTCATTAACTAATTTATCATTCTCGTCATTAATTAATGTATCATTTTCTTCATAATCAACTTCTTGTTTAATATTTTGAACGGTTTCCAATATTTCTTCATTCTTGACAACATTTGATTTCTCAGTATTATTTATTATATTTACAACAATGTTGTTTTCAAAATCTATTTTTGTTTCTGTTGATAATTAAAAAAATATGTAACTATCCCGGAGTGTAATTTGAATTTTATTTTACACTACATTACATAACTTCACGCTATATCCCGCATATAGCAGGTTAGGCAGAGGGAACCTAGTGTTAAAACACTCCGTTCCTCTTCCGCCGAAATGAGGCATTGCGTGAGAACGTGGAACTCAACGCCGTGCTTTGTCCTGTTATCAAACCCAGGAGATAAAAAAATCCATTTGTTGGAGTGTGTCTCGAACCCACAACCTGTCGCGTTTACAGTCGCACGCTTGTGCCTCTGCGCTACGACAGGCGTTAAGAACCTGGTGTCTAATAACTAATAACTATTTTAAATTTGCCTCTGTAGAGATCTGGATCTTTTTTTTTATCTTCACTCTGTATCCCGCACATAGCAGGGTAGGCAGAGGGAACCAGAGAACCTAGTGTTAAGACACTCCGTTCTCTTAATATTTCCGTTCCCACTGGCCGTCGAATTGAGGTAAAACATAAATAAAGAGGGTAAACATAAATATTATTTCTTTACTTACCCGTTAACGTTGCTTGTTGACTAGACTTCGACTTCGTTTCTTCGCTAGATTTTTTAATATCTACTAGTCTTTTTAGAAGAGAGTTTGGTACAATTATCTGTAAGATAAAAAAAGGAAAAAAAAAATCAAAATCAAATCGTTACAAAAAAAATCTATCTATGATTTGGGTAGTGCTTCTAAGCTTATCATTGTTAAAACACAATTCGAAATAACAAATAGGGACTACAGATATATGGAACGCCTGTCGTGGCGTAAAGGCACAAGCGTGCGACTGTAAGCGCGATAGGTTGTGGGTTCGATTCCCAATCCAGGAAATGTAAAATTTAGTATTTTCATTTCTTGGGTTTGGTAACAAGGCAAAGCGCGACGTTGAGTTCTGCCACTCAACACACAATGCCTCAATCCGGCGGAAGTTGGGGAACGGAATTGTTGAAAGAGAATGGAGTGTCTTAACACTAGGTTTTCTGGTTTCCTCTGCCTACCCCGCTACATGCGGGATAGAGCGTGAAGTTAAAAAAAAAAAGATATATGGAACCACTGGATGCAAAAGTCAAGTAGTGATACTAAATGACAACCTATAAGGGAGATTTTACTAATTTCCAGCAGTGGATTCCGGCAATTCTCACAGATAATGATGATGACTATGACACAACACAATACCATAGAGACATCATTAAATTTTAATCCGTTTTTCGTTATGTAGAAAGCGACCTAGTGTAGACACTACGTTCTCTACTTTCAACGCTATTTAGAGATATTGGATGTCAAATGGCGGAACCGAACGCTGTTTAACTTTAACTGTTCGTTTTTTTTATGGATAACGGATGACGAACGAGCTGAAGGACCACCTGATGGTAAGTATCCTTCGCCCATGAACATCTACAATGCCAGAGACGTTGTAGATGCGTTGCCAACCTGGAGGATACAGGTGGAAGGGGAGGACAATGTAGTAGTCCACTATCGGAACAACCACATTTTAGGGAAAGTAGGGATGGGAAAGAGGAAAATCTGGCTTACATGCCATCGAACTGGAACACATCGTAAGATTTTTGGCGGTTCGTCTTTGACATGATAGTGGTCACGAGCCAGACGGAGGACGATATTTTTATATGTGTTAGCAGGGCGAGGAGACGTACATGCTGTTTTAAACTAGGGAAACATTTTTAAATTATTGTGTCAGTGTGTGTAAAAAAGTAATAGATGCAAGTAAATAGTGTGTGAATGAGATGGAATTTATTTGTGTGGGTGTGTGCGTTGTTATTAATTGAATTTTTATTGAATTTTTACTGAATTTAATTGTATTTATTGAACTTTTACTGAAATTTATTGTGTTTTTTTATTGAAGTCAAAATTTTGAATCAATCTTTAAATTTGTTGTAAATTATATTTGGTATTTTTAATGTATTTTTATTATTTTAAGCATGAGTTAAATCACTTTGTAATGTTAAACTAAGTAATTATTTCTGTTTTTAATTGATATTTATTGCTAAGTTTAAAATTTTCTCAAGTATAAGTTTTAATTAAAAAGTTGCAAATCTCAGATTATGTCAGAGGGCCTCTACATTATAGAAAAAAAAAATTAAATGCTCGAACCGTTTCTAGTTAGTAATTAGAATAATAATACTATTAGAACCCGCCCTTCTTGTGTACATCCAAGAGCTCTTGAAAATTAAGCTTCACGTCCAAATCGAAATTGTGGAATTTCTTTACCTTTCTTACCTTACGCTCCTTTATTTTGGTTTAGACATTTGAAAATACCCAAAATATTTTTGTCCAAGGTTCCTTTATTTAAATTCATAAATTACATAACAAATACAAACACAAATAACTAACCTTATCAAACAGCTTATTTTTCGCTTTCTTATGCCAGCCATATTTGTGCACCATTTCCTCTTTTCTATCCAAGAAAAATGTGGAGTCATCGCAAAGTGTACATTGATACACAAACGAGTAATTATTCGAATGATTCACCAAATGTTCTCGTTCCATACACTCTCTTTTTAATACTTTCTTACAAATCCGGCATTCAAAATTGTGTGGCGATATCCAATAATGGACCAGAATGCCAAATTTATTTCGGAACTTTCTAGAACAAAATATGCACTCGTGTGTGGCCCTCTTCGTGAGACACTCGTGTAAGCTGTGGTCGTTGTACATCACTTTACACTTATGGCACTTCTTAGTCGACCAGACCATAGGAACATCACTTCTCACTGAGTGAACTCCTACCAAGTGTCGTTCCAAGTCCTCGTTCCTCCAATGTCTGTACGAACAGACAGGACATTGACGGTGGACAGGCACCATCTCTGACTTGGCAAACTTTTTTTCGTATTCCTCACACACACCTTCGTGTGTGGACATTATGAGGCACGTCTCGAAATATCGATTACAACCGCCGCATTTAAAGATACCATCTCTATGGCCTTTAAGTCCTTTGCCGCATCTCCAACAATCTGTTTCCAAAGTCACGGTCAACTTATCAGCATGTGTCCCAATGTCACCAATAATAAAGCTCAAATTTGCTTCACCGACAAAAGTGAAATTTATAAATACGTGGTCATGGAGATGTTCTCGAAAATCGTGCAAATGCCAAAACCCCTTCTTACATTTGTTGCACATATACATTAGCGGCGGTCCTCGTACTGTAGGTTTACAATATTGCCAAGTTTTCCATTTTTTTAAGGCTTCTTGGATACCCACATCCATTTCCCATTCAGATGTAGCGCCAGTTACATCTCTCCAATAGTAATTTCTTAGACGCATTTCAAGTAACTTGTCGGCGTGATCAGTTGTATGTTTTGAAACAAATTCAAATTCATCGCGAATCATTTTTTCTGTTATAAAGTCAGCCGCATCAGGTCCGGCTAGACTTATGACAGATTCAACTCTGATACCATTTGCACTTATTGATGGAATTCTCGTATTATTGTCTTCATCAGAATCATCATCATCATCTGAGCTTTCTGAATCTGTATTTTTGTCTGAATTCTCTCCAACGTCAGAAATATCTAGTACTTCTGGAGTTTCTTCAAAAGAAACATCAACTTCTTTCTTTATCTGTATATCTGTACTTGAACCCGCAATAACTTCAACACAATCTGTTTCGATAGGACTGTCATCTTTTATAGTATTATCTGTCGTATTATCAATATTTGTATCACTTTCTTCAGTTTCATCATCACAACTTTTAATTTCAACTTTTACCGAAAATTGAAAATCTTTGTCATTATTCAAGTTGCTTTGACTTAGCTTCTTTAGTATCGACTGGGCTTTCATATTTGCTAGTTCAAGTTCGATCTCTTTCTGAAATATATTTTTTATTATATATTAGTCGATTATTGTATGCGTATTAGGCGTGTATAAGTTGATAAATCGAAAAGGCATCAGACATTTTTTTGTTTATATTATAAATTCTGTTTTTATGTTATTTAAGCACTTTTTTTAATTGAAAATCTTTGATTTCCGTGAACGTTTTGATTAAGTCATTAGCTTCACGCTGTATCCCGCCCATAGCAGATTTCCTCTGCCTACCCAGAGGAAATCTGAGAACCTTTTCCTTTTACCTTTTCCCAAGATTTCCTTTATTTTGATTCCTACTTAGTAATTTATTAACTATAATATATGCGATTCAACGTATCAACCTATTCATGTCTGGTCTGATTTGTTCCGACCTTAGTAAATTATCTTTGTTTTGAGAGTTTTAACGTGAAATTTATTTAATAAATATTAACAATAAGACAAGATGCAGTATCTGGAAACCACAAAACAAGTTATGGGATTATTCCGGATACCGCATCAGTTAAGTACAAAAATTAAAGCGGAGTGATTTTTTAGGGGTTTTTTTTACTTTACACTGTGTCCCGCATATAGCAGGGTAGGCAGAGAACCTAGTGTTAAGACACTCCGTTCCGTGTTTTTAGTCATTTTCTGCCTATGTTATTCAAATGTGCGAGATGTATAAAAGTAAATTGTAACTTTTTTTTCATAGCTTCACATATGTCCCACAAATATTAGGGTAGACAAAGAGAAGCTAGAGCTAAGACATTACTTTACCCATTTTCAATCTAATTTAGATAGAAAAAAATACAAATAAGGTATTATTTTTACTTTACATATCTCTATTTTATATTTTATATATTATATTTCTGACTACCCTGCTAGGGATAAAGCGTGAAGTTAGGTAGGTAGGTCTATTTTATATAGGAGGGTAGACAGAAAAAACTTAGTACTCATTTATAGATACCCCATACTACACTTTCCAATATTTAGGAGACAATGCATGTTGGGTGCCTGAACCCAACAACGCATTTTGTCTTTCCTTACCAAAAGATTGAAATAAATAAATAATTATAATAATTCCCATGAGATGATATTGAATGCACAATCATTAAACATATCTTTAATTCCTTTCATTTTTAAATTGATAAATATATTAATTTTAAGTATGGTTTTCTTTAATAAAAAATAATTAAAATAAACAAATTACTCTTTTACACAGTAAAGCTACTGTTACCACACCTCAATGGTCTATAATATGGAATGTATGTCATAAGCGCGGTGTTGAGTTCCGCCACTCAGCACCCAATGCCTTAATTCGGCGGAAAGTAGGGAACGGAATGTCTTAACACTAGGTTCCCTCTGCCTACCCTGCTATGTGCGAGATACAGCGTGAAGCTATGTATGTATGTATGTAACTTTTTAATTTCACATATCATTCATGGTATAAATTTAATTTAACATCTTGTCCATATGTCATTTTCTGTAGAAAAGAAAAATCCATTGCTTCTTACAAATATTTTAAATAAATTATTTAGCGAATATACTGTACCCTCAAAATGAAATTATGTAATTGAGGGTAAAGTAAAAAAAAAAATTTGAATCAAGATATTCCAATATTCACCTCCTTTCCGAAAATCCTCTAACAGTTGGAAAGTGACAATAATTTAAATATAATCATTTCTTATATACAATAATTAGCTCAAACACTAACGGTGCAGTAGAACGGCATATATATTTTTCATAATAAATTAATCAATAGTAACAGAATTTTTTAGTTAAAGGCACTTATATTTTAAGCATGCCATTTAAAAAATTGTATTTTAAAATACTAAAACATCTTAATAATTGATATCAAGTCCCCCATTCTTTTAAAACAGTACCATTTTCATTAATCATTAAACTAAGAATTATTTTCTTTTTTTAACATTACCTCAAAGTTTTGAATTCATCTCACCGTTCAAAGTAGATGAAAATTGAGTTAGTATATTCTGTTATATAGTTAGATACAAGTGAACATAGCATAAGGTATTATCATAAATTATTTTTTTTTAACTTTACATTGTATCCCGCATGTAGTAGGGTAGGCAGAGGGAACCTAGTGTTAAGACACTCTGTTCCCCAATTTCTGCTGAATTGAGGAAGAGAAATATTTCTGATAAATTAAAGATGCAATACAATCATGATAAATACTTATAAGATAAATAAATAAATAACTAGAAGATACATTTTTTTTTATGGATAATGGATGATAAACAAGCAGAAGGACCACCTTATGGTAAGTGGTTACCTATGCCCATGGACATCTACAACACCAGAGGTGTTGTAGATCCCAACCTAGGGGATACAGATGGAAAGGGGAGACAATGTAATAGTCCTCTATCAGAACCACCACATTTTGGGGAAAGGATGGGTGGGAAAGGGAAAAACTTGGCTTACATGCCATTGAACCAGAAAACATCAAACAAATAAAAAATAGATTAATGTTATGTACTGAATAAAGAATGTGTTAATTTTATTATAAAGAAAAATATAATATATATATAAAAATATTGTTTCAAAGAACAACAACATAATTATATATATATATATATATATGTAAGTATTATTAATTTTATAAGAAGCTTCAGTTTAGTTGCTTCCTTACTTTATCATCTCTATCTCAATCTTTATCAGATTGGTTCATAAAGTTAAAACAAAACAATAAATATATATATCAATATACAAAATATAAAAATAAATATACTTATATATCTACAAATGAATAATTCTAACACATATTTAGTTATTTTAATTGTTTTGTTAAGTTATATTAGAACAAGAGGTTATATCATAAAAATAATGGATATCTTTTAAATAATGTATTATTTAGTATGAATTTTCTTCAATTTAAGCTTACTTTACAATAAAATGTATAAATATACTAAAATGAAATAAGCAAGTATGTGAAAACACATGAAGGGGTAATGAAAATAAAATCTACCCACCCAATAAAATTTCAATACATTCATGCTAAACATTCAAATACAAACGGAAATAAATATATAGTTTATTTTTACACAACTCTAAACATTATTTAAGGTTATTTAAGGTAATTAAATATTATTTTTTGTGTTAATTACTGTAATATCTCAAAATGGTGGTACCTGCATAATTGCTATGTTCTCATCATCAGAATCTACATACTGGCGGGGTACTAATTTAGATTTCCTACTACGTTTCCTATTATTATCCTCCATTATTATCTTTTTCTATAATATAATATTAATTTAAGCACATTTGTAAGTTGAAAAATCGTCTCAATGAATTATGAAACTTGAAATTCCACGCACAATCTGCTTCATCAAGTATTATTCTTCTCAATTGTAAAAGTTATGTTTTATCCTATATATAATGCTATCTCTTTTTATCATATGATTGAGAAGTAGGTACGAGTGAGATAAATAATAAAAAGTGGACTTCTTTGTTTAGTCGGTTATATTTGAGTCGGGTAGTTCGCGAGAGCGAAGGTGTTGTTCGGAAATGATTCTTTTTTTTTTAAATTATAAATAAATTATTTATATTAACTATAAATTATTTAAATTTGTCATATTTTTTTCTTTTATGTCTTATAAAAGTTAATTTTGATACCTAATACCTACCTACCTTATAAGCAAAGGCTGTATAACGTAATGTTGTAGTCAAATTTCGAAACGTCAAAAGAATCTAAATCTAACCTAAAAATGAATAAAATATTAGTCTTGTAAATTGTAAATAAACTTTTAAAATATCAAAATGAGTGTATTTATTAGGAATATTAGACCAAATGCCGTCTATAACGCCCAGATATTATGGCGTTTTAATTCAACAACCGCTGAAACATTAAAACAAGGTGATGAGGAAGAAGAATTTCGTGTTCTCGATATTTTACAGAAAAGAGAGAGGCACCAACGCAAACTTATACGTAGGACAGATGTTCAGCCGGATAGATCAGAAAAAATGCGCCCAGACCAGGTATAACAATATATACATGGACTTTTAATAATGTTTAACTTCATTGTAAAAGGCTTCTGTAAGCAACTTAAGGGGGGATTCTCCTTTAGGAGGATTGAAAAAAACCGTTTTTTCGGGAATTTGATTTGATTGATTTGATTAAAGCGAACTTTTCGGATTATTTTATTACATATTTAAAATACATACATAATAAAAAAAAATTAGTTAAAAATCACATATTGTCGATTTTCTGGCACATCGTGCAACTACAGTTATGTATTAATTTTAGATTAGTAATTTTCATCGAAAACAAAAAAAAACTGAACACCATTGTAATCGTCATAAATTTCTCTTCTATATAAATGAAGAAAAAATAAAAAAAATATTAAATTTATATTGTTTTTCAACTTAAGTAAAATAAATCCTTTAAGATTTTACTGGAACATATATATATCTCTTCACAGATTCTATATTTAATACTAAATTAACCTGTTATTACTTAATACCTTAAATAATTATCTAACAATCAGCTTTAACCGATAACTTTTGTTTTTTTATTAAAAAGTAGCGTCACACATAATCCATAGCAGCATAGTCAGTGCCTAATTTCAAAGCACTTCATTCCCCCCTTGCCACCCTAATATAAGACATTGCATGTAATGTAAATATAAGTGTTAGAACTCAATGCCTGTATTCGGCAGAAAGTGGGGAACGGAGTGTCTTAACACTAGGTTCCCTCTGCCTACCCTGCTATATGCGGGATACAGCGTGAAGCTAAAAAAAAAAGAAAAAAATATTAAACCAAAATCACAGTATTAATTATATTTCCAGAATTGGGGCAACGTATGGCCAGGTCCAAGAAGCTTCCACCCATCATCAGTGCCACTACCTCTCCGACAAGGCTACGTACCGAAAGGCCAAGCACCACCCGGCAAGAAAGCTAACGCTGAACTAATGAAAATACCTAACTTCCTCCACCTCTCACCACCAGTAATAAAAACCCAATGTGAAGCCATCAAGCAGTTCTGCACAGAATGGCCAAAATTACTCAACTCTGAGGCGGCAATTGAAAAACATTACCCAGTAGAAGTGATTACATCAGATTATTGTCATGCGAGTCCCACAATAAGGAACCCTTTAGCCCGTATTGTTACTTTGAGAGTTAAATTGGCAGATTTAAACTTAAATACAAGAGCTAGGGACAAATTTCTAAGATTAGTTGCCGATAGATATGATGAAACAACAGATTTGGTCACTTTTACCGCAGACAGATGTCCTGTGAGGAAGCAGAATTTAGATTATGTTAATTATTTGCTAACTGCATGTTACCATGAGTCCTGGACGGTTGAGGAGTGGGAGAAGGATAAGGTACTCGAGGATATGGAGTACTATGACTTTGATTTGCATCCATCGAAGAAGAATGTTGTGAATTGGTATTTTATGACACAAAACAAGGAAAATAATTTAAGTGAGGAAGAACTGGTCAAATTTGATGTGTCATCTATACCCAATGGCTCAGAATATAAAGAAGCGGTCTCAATATTGTTTAACGAAGGGGAAAGTAGTGAAACAGTAAATAGTTATGATACAGCTGTAAGAAAGTTGTTAGGTTTGCCCGAGAAGTTGATTGTGAATTGATTTTTTTTTTAATAAATATATGTTTTAGGTTCTATGTTATTGAATATTTTATTAGGTGGTAGGGAGGTTCGTCCTCCGTTCCGCTCGCGACCACTATCATGTCAAAGACGAACCGCCAAATATCTAATGATGTGTTCGGTTCGATGGCATGTGTTTCAGATTTTCCCCTTCTCCCAATCTCATCCTTTCCCCAAAATGTGGTGGTTCTGATAGTGGACTACTACATTGTCCCCCTTCCATCAGTATCCCCTAGGTTATAACGCATCTACAACATCTCTGAGTTGTAGATGTCTATGGGCGAAGGTGCAACCACTTACCATCAGGTGGTCCTTGTGCCTGCTTGCCGTCCGTTATCAATAAAAAAAAAAAAAAAATTGAATTTTTATTGCCTTTTTTAACCAATTGTCAGAGGATGGTTATGTTTTTACCTCATATCTTCCAAATCCCTGGACCGAATTATATAATTAAGGTGACGTTAGATAGGTATTGATGCTCCAAGTGTTCTCAGATATGTGACGTCACTTTTAATTCAACATGACGCCCTCTAGAGGCAATTACGTCATGAATAAAAACAAAAAAATCATTGATGGGTACTGTTAGGGGTGTCAAATGAAAGTACTTAATTAGCACATTTCAAATATATAACACACAACTAGCTTTTATAGCTTACTTTATATGTATATGCTTCCTAAATTGGAAGAATTGGTTCAGTTGGGTTTTTTGTTCTTTATAACTATGTGTGTTAAACAAAAAGATAGAATAAAGGTTTGAATAACTGAAAGCACTTTAGTGAAAAATGTTTCAAATTATTATTTATTACTAACTTTTTAGTTGGTTTTCTTATAAAAGCATGTTTCTTAGTTTTTTGATATATTCGTAATATCAACCGTCCTTAATAAGTAAGCAGAAAATCAAATTAATCGGACATTTTAAAGTCGATCAAAACCTCGTTCAAATCTACCATTACACAAATACATAAATATAATATTCTTTATCGCACATAAAGTTTATAAAAAAAAAAGGACAATAGAACTGGATGTCGACAAAGGTGGACTTATCTCTAGAAGAG
>JAKGSA010000774.1:30198-61596 GCA_033558755.1 Philaethria dido
TATATATATATATATATATATATATATATATATATATATATATATATATATATATATATATATATATATATATATATATATATATATATATATATATATATATATATATATATATATATATATATATATATATATATATATATATATATAAAATTACAATCACATCAGTGTTATGTCATATATCGTTGTGTTAAGTCGCGTCATTCTTTTAACTTCACGCTGTATCCCGCATATAGCAGATAGAGAGAACCTGAGAATCTAGTGTTAAGACACTCCGTTCCCCACTTTCCGCCGAATTGAGTCATTGCGTGCTGAGTGACGGAATTCAACGCCGTCTTTGCCGCCAACCTTGCCTTGTTACCAGAGCGAGCAGTACCCGATTCCCAATGGCTTGCCTAACTTTTTAAAGTACAAGTACGACGAGAAAAAGCTCACCAGGAAAATGTGGAGCTCGACAAAACAAAGTCAAATAAAGTGTGAGAGCTTAAATAAAAGGTCGCCAGGGTAATATTGGTCATAAAAGTGCAAAAAAACAAGCTCTGACATCTTATAGACCTAAAAAAAACGTCATCGCCAAATTGAATAGTGAAATTACTAAATACCTTGACATCCTATACCAATTTCCCTGGATATATCGGTTTCCCTAAAAATTACCGGCGTCCTTAAATATACATCGCCTTCCCTAAAAATATATTCTGGCTTCCCTAAATATACATCGGCTTTCCTTAATTTACCGGCTTGCCTATAACTAAAATTTTCACCCTTCGCATCTGCTGTCTACCTTTTTTTTTAGCTTCACGCTGTATCCCGCATATAGCAGGGTAGGCAGAGGGAACCTGAGAACCTAGTGTTAAGACACTCCGTTCTCTTACAAAAATTCCGAAACCTTTCCAATTCAAAACCTTTTGACTACTATACGGTAAAAAACGTGAAGCTACTAAAAAATTTAATATATTTATATAAAAATACACGTTTTTCAATTATAATTTTACTGTTATTTTGTTATACTCTAGTAATTTTAATACTTTAAAAGTAATAAAAACGTTTCCTTCGTGAATTCAATTTCGCGGTTACATAAAACAATATGGCGGTTTATTTGAAATGTCATTTTTTGTTTTATGTTTTTTATTCTGTATATTTTGTTAAAGGTGATAATTTTACGGAATGTGAGTGTTAAAATTAAAAAAAAAAAATAATTTTTATACGTTCAGCACGCAATGCCCCAATCCGGCGGAAAGTGGGGAACGGAAATGTTAATCGAACGGAGTGTCTTAACACGTTAGTTCTCAGGTTCCTTCTGCCTGCTATGTGCGGGATACAGCGTGAAGCTAAAAAAATATGTTTAATTAATTTAATAATAAGCGTTACCTAAACTTATATTATAATTGATGAGATGAGTGAATTCGATCGAAAAGTGGAAAACGGAGTGACTATCTTTAGAGATAAAAGAGATCGCTACTTATTAAAATGAATAAAAAGTGCAATAATTTAATATTGTTGAAGGATTTTTTTCACCTTCACGCTGTATCCCGCATATAGCAGGGTACGCAGTGTTAAGACATTCCGTTCCCCACTTTCCGCCGAAGTGAGGCGTGCTGAGTGGCGGAACTCAACGCCGCGCTTTGCCTTGTTACCGAACCCAGGAAATGAAAATACTAAACTTTTACATTTCCTGGAGTGGGAATTCAACCAACAACCTGTCGCGTTTACAATCTAAGTGTATCATTTTGCAAAAGAAGGTGTTAATATATTTTTATTTTATGTGGCTTCGACCTTTTTATATCTATTTAAAAAAAATATATATTTTTACAGATTATAAAAAACTGGGTAAGTTATGATTATATTTTTATACAATAAGTATTACAATATATAACGCCTGTCGTGGCGCAGACGCACAAGCTGCGCGACCGTATATGCGACAGGCTGTGGGTTCGAGAATCCACCAGGAAATGGAATTTCATTTCCTGGGTTTGAAACAAGGCAAAGCGCGGAGTGTTGGAAAGTTCTGTTGAATTGAATTGCATTGTCTGCAATGCAATTCAATTCCGGCGGAAAGTGGCTTCGCCTACCCCAAGCAGTATGCGGGATACAGCGTGAAGCTATATGTATGTATGTTTTCAAAATGTTTTTCATCCAAAGTGTGTGATTAAGCACTATCAAAAAAGAATTATTTTCGTTTAGGACTAGGTACCTGCATGTACAGTTGTTTCTAAAACTAGCTAAATTAATAAATAAATATATTTTATTTAATAGCTAATTACAAATTAGAAGATTATGTTTTGGCCAGAGTCGGAACCATACCGTTTTACATAAATCCAGAGCATTTTGGTAAGTAAAAAGAAACTGCATCACCTATATCATTAATTAATGTAAAAAATTATTGTTTAAAAACTGAAAACTGCTCATTGTTAATTAAAGTGAAAAACTGACTAGTTGTTACCCTTGACTTCGCCTCGCGGTCAATATCTGATGATATTAGCAAACGTCCTCGAAACTGCAGGCCTCGACACGTTTTAACAGAAGAAGTTGACGCCATTACTCTCGCGAACGATCCGCAACATCAGGTAGGATCCAAATTACCACTCGCAGACGCACACGGCCAAACACCGTCCCTGCCGGTGGAGACGAGGTCCTTACTTTTCTACGGCCTGATCACGCCTCGGCGACCGGCCGCTTCACCAAACTAACAGGGGCATCAAACGCCCTACCCAGTAGGCTTTCTAAGCTCGGGCCGAGCGAAAGCAAAGTCCCCACTACAAGCAGTGTTCGTAAGCCGAGGTCTGGCCGCAGGAGGCGCCCCTGTGACACTGCAGTTCTGGTTGATGGTCCTCCTCCCGAGGAGGCGTAACAAATAAACTTTAAATTCACATTTATAATATTAACAGGGAAAGAGGCTTGTCGTGTTAAGGCACAAGCAACAATATTTATTCATTATTTTATTTTCTCGCCTGGTAATCAGCAAAGCGCGGTGTTAGTTCCGCCACTCAGCACGTAATGTCGTTATTCGGTAGTGGGATCTCGGAATTGTTGTAAGAGACCGGAGAGTTCTTAGCACTAGGTTCTCAGGTTCTCTCTGCCTACCCTGCTATGTGCGGGATACAGCGAGAATCTAAAAAAAAATTCCTTACAGATGAAGAACAGTCTTTAACTATAATGTCGTCTATTGCAAACTTCGCTTTCAAAACGTGTTTACAATTTAACCCAGTGGTAGCAAAACCCAAGGAAAACCACCATGTCATGGTGTTTGAGAACCCACGAGGAATTAGGAAGTGCACCATTGCTTTGGAAGGTCATGGGAGAGAAGAAACTCATGTAAGTTATGATCTCGTATGTTTAATTTTTTTTTTTTAACTTCACGCTGTAATCCGCGTATAGCAGGGTAGGCAAAGGGAACCAGAGAACCTAGTGTTAAGACACTCCATTCTCTTTCAACAATTCCGTTCCCCACTTTCCGCCGAATTGAGGCATTGCGGGTTGAGTGGCGTAACTCAACTTTGCTTTGTTACCAAGCCCAGGAAATGAAAATATTAACATTTCCTGGAGTGGGGATCGAACCCACAACCTGTCGCGTTTAAAGTCGCACGTTTGTGCCTCTGCTCTCCACGACAGGTGGTGATTAATTAACTATTATTTTTATTTTACAGCGCATACTACTTGGCTACGACTGTCTAAAGTCTCCCAACATTGATATGATTGTGATGAAAAGCTTGGGATTCCCGTTCGAACATAACAGAGCAAGTCGAGACGTCTTCATAGATGTACAACATGAGAATATTGAACCAGGTACGTAGAGAACTTAGTGTTGAGACACTCCGTTTTTCTTTTTTTTAACGGATTTGAAAGTAAGGAGATGGTTATCATTTTGGCTGTTGTTTTTTATGTGTGTTACTGAATAATTTTTTACTGGTTGAAGCAATTTTGATGGTTCTTTTTTTATATGATACCTAATGCCTATAGCGCGGCGTTGAGTTCCGCCACTCAGCACGCAATCCCTCAATTCGGCGGAAAGTGGGGAACGGAGTGTCTTAACACTAGGTTCCCTCTGCCTACCCTGCTACATGCGTGATACAGCGTGAAGCTAAAAAATGTACCTACCAAATTTTTTTTTAAATTAATTTTATTATTATTATATTATTAAGGCCAATTAAAAAATATGTCTTTCATACAAATAATAATTCAAGTATCTACAGCATGTAAATAAACAAAAGTCTCGGTCGAGCGTTGAACCTGCGACCTATCGTGTTTACTTTTTATATGATAAGTTATTATTGTCACATTAAATATACATTGAATAAAGATAATAGTTTAAAGACCAGTGTATGACCGTAGACGTGATGGTAACGAGTTCGATTCCCTTGGGTGAAAAGTCTTTTTACCCGACTATCAGAGGAGGGTTATGTTATTCGCGCGTATCATGTATGTTTGTAATATTCTTTATTACCATCTTCCAAACCGTATAACCGCACACAAAAAGGTGGGTAACGGAGTATCTTAACAGTCAGCCTTCTGCCTATCCTGCTATATGCGGATATGCTATGTACATACATATATTTATATATTGGCTTCCCTAAAAATTACCGGCTTTCCTAAATATACATTGGCTATCCTTAATTTACCGGGTAGCCTAACTAAAATTTTGACCCCTCGTCACTGATGGGTACAGCAAGGCAATGCGCGGCGTTGAGTTCCGCCATTCAGCACGCAACACCTCAATTCGGCGGAAAGTAGGGAACGGAGTGTCTTAACACTATGGTTCTCACGCTCCCTCTGCCTACCCTGCTAGATGCGGGATACAGCGTGAAGCTAATATTTCCCTCTCATGTATATGAACCCGTAAACATCGCGTTTACAGTCCATGCTTTCACACAGACATACATAGATGGTATATGTTGTGTCAATATTAGTACAATATTATATGATAAGTAATATACATAATTATTATTTGCTATTTCATTATTGTAAGACATTTTATCTTTATTGATGTTTTATTGTATTTGTATTAATATTATTATGAACTTTGCTTTGTTAAATATAATTTACTAGCTTTCCGCCCGCGGCTTCGCCCGCGTGGAGTTAGGTTATATCGCGGGATATGGTAAGGAGTTGCCGATAGTCTTTCCCAAGGTCTAGACTTTTTGTCAAAATTGGTTAAGTGGTTTAGGTGTGAAAGTTGTACACAGCTGAACAATCTTACATGATTTTATGTTTAACAATAAGGATTTTCCATACAAACTTTCATCGCCCTTTTACCATTTTTTGCGATAAAAAGTATCCTATGTCCTTTCCCAAGTTCAGTTCTATCTTCATATCGAATTTCATCAAAATCGGTTCAGTGGTACAGTAACAGACAGACAGACAGAGTTACTTTCGCATTTATAATATTAGTAAGGATAGATATTTTTTTAGCTTCACGCTGTATCCCGCATATAGCAGGGTAGGGCAAAGGGAACCAGAGAACCGACGTGTTAAGACACTCTGTTCTCTTTTATTATTTCCGTTCATCATTATTTATAATTATTTTATCTTCTTTATGTATAAAAATGAATGTTTGTCTGTATGTCCTTTATAGAATCGTGAACCATGCATTTTATCATGTGATGATCTTTAGCAAAGTTGTTATGCATGAGCCCACGAAGGTTTCTGAGTGGATACAACCAATTTTCGACAGATAGCGCCACACATTTCTTTCGAAATTGACAAATTCATTTAAATAACTCAAAATAATTTGAATATTTGTATATAACGTCTTTCCTTCAAATTTATTTTTGGTGGCGAAACAACACGCAATAAACGTAAAAACATAAATATTTACTGTCTTCGCAGAAAATTTTGAATATCCCCTTAAAGGCGCAGTGGAACAGCGTCTTATAGTAAACGCGAATGGTTGTGGGTTCGATTTCTACTAGAGAGATTGATCATATTGAAATTATTTACATTTTCTCGTTTCCCGATTTCGGTTGGTGCGTGGAGAACGTAGTGTCTTGATACTCGGATCTCTTTGACTATCCTAATATGAAGGAAAAAGCGTGAAGCTGTTATTCTTTCATAGTGCTCAATTGTCATATTTCTATGCGAAATATATTTTGAACCTATTTTGTATGTCAATCAGTTAGTGAGTAGCGGAGTTTTATAATACATATATTAATAATCAAGGTAAAGCTTGGTCGTCGCGCAGAGGCACAAGCGTGCGACTTCGGGTTCGATTCCCACTCCAGGAAATGGAATTTTTCATTTCCTGGGTTTGGTAACAAGGCAAAGTGCGCCGTTAAGTTCCACCACTCAGCACGCAATGCCTCAATTTGGCGGAAAGTGGGGAACGGAGTGTCTTAACACTAGAATCTCACTGCCTACCCTGCTATATGCGGGATACAGCGTGAAGCTATGTATGTATGTATGTATGTAATAATCAAGTTGGACCTTCTGCTCAATGATGAGTTATTATAAAGAATTTTATATTAACAAAAAGTATATGTTTTATATTTTGAAAAATCTATTTATATTGGAACATAGGGATCCTTCTCTCTCTCTCAAAGTTTCTCGTCTCAACTCTCCGGTCCACGGACAAAGTTAGGAACAAGCGCCAGTTATTTTCAACTGCAATAATCATTACCGTGGCTCCTTGCTTACATTACGTTATCACTTATCAGATACAGACAAATAACAGATAAACGAAACATAACGAACTAAATAATATAATTTATAATAATTTCATTGTATCTATCAGTCGCTTATCAGCGTTCCAACCGCCAACATGTTGCCGGAATTCAAACTATATGAGAACATATTTATAGAGACAAACTTACAATCGAACGATTATGATGGAGTTATCGTCATTTTGTATCCGCAAGAAATGAATGTTGCTTTGCCGAGGCATATTCAGAGCTTCATAGAGAAAATTTCAACTCTAGATAAACATATACATAAAGTTCCCACTGTCTGGAATTGTGACTATGTGTCGGGTGGTCGTCTAGTCCTGTCCCCGACCAGCAAAGTCACTCCATACCATGACGTCAAAGTTATCCGAGATGCGGCAAGAAAGGGAATGATCAGGGCCTTGGATGCTGGCATGAAGAAGCCTTTGCTTGTTGTTGAAAATGTCGTGGAGTTTCCGGATGGACAGCTGGTGTGTATCCTGGGTGCGTTGGAGGCGTTCTATGTTCCATTACAAATTAGGGAGCGTCAGGGTTCGAATAAGTTCATCAGAATTGGTTTGCACGCTGAAGAAAAGCAGGCTGAGTGCTTCGAAAAAATTGTCAGAAACGCTATAGCTCTAGAAAAGTCTCGAATCTTCACCAGGGACATAGCGGGTGGCGACCCTGAGCGGATGGCGCCAGCCAAGATTGTGGAGTACGTGAAAAATTCTTTCGCTGAAGACAGCAATATAACAATACACGTAATTGATGATGAAAGTGTAATCGAACAGGAGTATCCTCTTTTGGCAGCTGTCTCTAGAGCTGCCAACCGTGTTGACAGACACAAGGCAAGAGTTGTTGAGATAGAATACCGATCATCTGATCCAAGCAGAGTTACTGAAACTTTAATGCTTGTGGGTAAAGGTGTGACGTACGACACCGGTGGCGCCGATATCAAGATTTCCGGTAGAATGGCGGGGATGTCCCGCGATAAGTCCGGAGCAGCTGCAGTGGCTGGCTTTTTGAAAGCCTGCTCCATTTTGAAGCCTCCACATTTAAAAGTAATTGGTATTTTATGCCTCTGCAGAAATTCTGTTGGTGCAGATTCGTATGTGTCTGACGAGCTTATTATATCTCGTGGAGGGAAGTCAGTAAGAGTGACCAATACTGACGCAGAGGGTCGTTTCGCGATGGCAGATTCTGTTTACAAATTGGCCGAAATAGCTGGACAAGAATTGAACCCACATATTTACACTATCGCAACGTTGACAGGCCACGCCCGCGCCTGTTACGGCAACTACACAGCCAGTATGGACAATCACAGTGCCAGAGCTACCAACCACTCAGGACGATTACAATTTAGCGGCTCAAGAGTGGGAGAAGGATTCGAAATTTCGACAGTAAGAGCTGAAGATTTGGCTGTCAACATTGGTAAATGTAATGGCGATGATCTAGTGCAGTACGATACTGACGCAAAGTGTCGCAATCATCAGCTAGCTGCCGGTTTTCTGATCAAGGCTGGTGGCTTGGAAGATAAGAACGTGAAGTACACCCACTTGGACATCGCTGGAGGAGCAGGAATGCCTCCTGAAGACCCAACTGCTGTGCCTGTACTGTCCTTGTGTCATTTGCATAAAGTTCTCTTGTAGAACAAAGAAGAAGAAAGAAGATAAACAGAAGTTCAATAATCGTGGTTATTGCGTATATTCAGATAGTGATGAGATTATGAACATGAAATATCATTTGTTATCGATACGTGTTGTAAATTAAATATATTATCTATTATTGCATTCATATTTATAATGTTGTTGAAATTATATTACTTTTAATCTATTCTTGTGAGGTTACAGTTTTTTTTACTCTGTAGTTACTTTTAAAAAAAAAAATTTTAATACTTCCGTTCCCTATTTTCCGCCGTGCTGAGTGGCGGAGCTCAACGCTGCGATTTGCCTTAGTTAAGAAGTTTTTACTTTAAAAAATATAATTTTTTATCTATATTACTATAATATATCAAATAAAACAAATGACGTATAAAGGTTCCATGAAAGGAGATCATAAGTATATTAAGATTTTAACAAAAAAAACCGATTTGAAATACAATGCACTGAAAAGTAACATAATTACGAATAACTCAAAAACTATTCATTAAATCTTGACTAAAATGAAATGGTTATATAAATTAAATGGTAATAAAATTAAAAATTAAAAAATTATACGGTAAAAAAAAAATATAGTCAAATTGACAACCTTGTTTGGAAGTCGGTTAAAACATAAACAAAACTGTATACAATCTAAAAATATATTATTTACTTATTATAATATTTTTTTAAAAAAATTACAATAATTTAAAAAATTTAATATTTTTTTTTTAAAATCGCTCTAAAACTAATATCACTCAAATATAACGCTTCACGCTATATGAGAACCGACGTGTTAAGACACTCCGTTCCCCACTTTTCGCCAAATTGAGGCGTTGCGTGCTGTGTGGCGGAACTCAACGCGCTTTGCCTTGTTACCAAACCCAGAAAACGAAAAAAATAACTTTTACATTGTCTGGAATCGAACCCACAACCTGTCGCGTTTACAGTCACACGCTTGTGCCTCTGCGCCACGACATTGTAATGTTATATAATAATAAACAAAAATATCCCCACCCAAAATAGGATTAGAACCTATATCGCTAAAAGTCATAAATAAAATATTCCTTTTGCGCCATGATACACAATTTAAAAAAAAAACATTATAAAAATAACTTTATGCGTAGATAAAAACAGAAATGTTCTTATCATATCATAATTAATTACCAAACACCCACAAACATATATTATATTATATTAAGCATTATATATAAATATTAAAATAATATTTAGTATTATCATTTCCTCGCTCTAGTAACAAGGCAAAGCGCGGCGTTGAGTTCCGCCACTCAGCACGCAATGCCTTAATTCGACGGAAAGTGTGGAACGGAGCGTCTTAACACTAGGTTCCCTCTGCCTACCCTGCTATATGCGGGATATAGCGTGAAGCTAAGTAAGTTAGAAGTGGGAGTGGGAAGTGGGTCGCCACGGGGAGCGGATTGTCTTAACACTATGGTTCTCAGGTTCCCCCTTCTGCCTGCCCTGCTATATGCGGGATACAGCGAGAAGACTTCAAATAAAATCCACTAAAAAGTTATAGTCAGATCAGTCAGATCGTCAGAACCACATCAGAAATAAAAATCAATCAATCATCAATCATATAAAAACAGAATCATCGAAATTAGTTTGTCCAGTAAAAAATTATGCGGAAGTATATAAAAAAGACAGTTGAATTGAGAACCTACTGCTTTTTGAAATTGGCTAAAAAGCGTGAAGCTACAAAACATTTTTTTTTGGATTATACTGTAAATACGACATGATGATTTTCGATGATGATGTGAGAACCTAGTGTTAAGACACTCCGTTCTCTTACAACAATTCCGTTCCCCACTTTCCGCCAAATTGAGACATTGCGTGTTGAGTGCCGGAACTCAACGCCGCGCTTTGCCTTGTACCAAACCCAGGAAATGAAAAATTCTATTTCCTGGAATGGGAATGAGTTTACAGTCGCACGCTTGTGCGACTCTGCGCCGCGACAGACGTTACCTGCCTCAATTCGGCGGAAAGTGGGGAACGGAATGTCTTAACACTAGGTTCCCTCCGCCTACCCTGCTATATGCGGGATACAGCGAGAAGCTATGTATGTATGTATGTATGTATTTGTGTCAAAAAAGGAATAATAATAGCTCAATTTACTTATTCTAGGTTATATTTCATTGTTTACTAAAGAAAGAAAATTGCCAATAGAACTACGGACGATCTCGTACGACGTAGATAGTGTCATGCATTTTGGTGAACGAGATTATAGTAAGAACGGACACAGGACTATTATATTTAAGGTACTATATAGTGTTCTAAATATTATTATTTTTTTTTTAACTTCACGCTGTATCCCGCATATAGCAGGGTGCCTAGGGAACCAGAGAACCTAGTGTTAAGACACTCCATTCTCTTTCAACATTTCCGTTCCCCACTTTCTGCCAAATTGAGGCATTGCGTGTTGAGTGGCGGAACTCAACGCCACGTTTTGCCTTGTTACCAAACTCAAGAAATGAAAATATTAAATTTTACATTTCCTGAAGTGGGCATCAAACCCACAACCTGTCGCGTTTACAGTCGCACGATTATGCCTCTGCGCCACGACAGACGTTATCTAAATATTATCATATTATGAAAATCTTAACGTATACACTTAGCACACTTAGACAGACAGCATGTTCGTTTTTTGTCTATTTAAAAAGACATCTTGAGGTGTGTGTGCACTTAACGCTGTGTACTTAACGCTGCACTATGTCAGTGCAAACCAGAGAAAGATCTTTAGTAAGAATCTCTAAAATAGTATAAATATCTGTCCAACCACAATTAGGTACGAGGCAGATATCATTAACGTCAGATAGTGATAAATGTCATATGAAAATAAAACTTTAAGAAGAAAATAGCGTAGAAAATGTTTTAACTTGAACTGAATTACTCTGTTTTCAGGATCCAAAAACAAAACAAAATCGAATAGGCCTCACCAAAAACGACATACGCAAAATACAAATCGTCTATAACCCCGAATGCCAGAAGAGAGATCGTTTAGCCAAAATTGATATTTGCAAGAATTACCCTGCACAGAGAAAAAAACGAGACATCGATATAAAATCAAAAAGTTTAAGATTCAATCGAGATATAACAGCTCCACCTGAAAATGTTACTGACAAACTGACAGTGAATGATTTAGATATAGACAATGAACTGACAGGCGTAATAGAACAAATACATAGAATAACGTTAGTAGCCATAGATAAAGCTAGACAAAAACATTGCAATAATACAAAAGAGAAAACAAAAACTATTGAAACTCCTAAATCATCTGTTGATATGACAAAAGTGATTGAAACCATCAAGGATTACGCCAAATCAGTGATCCAAGAAGCAGAAACTAATATAACAGCATTCTGTGAAACAGACAGTAAGGATATAGAAATAGGCAGATGGAGATGTGAACAACGTTATTGTCCAGTTGGTTACAAATCAACGAAATCTGGCAGAGTTAAATATTCGACACAACATCGGCCTATAATAAAGCAATCAACCAAACATGAAGGGAAACCATGGAAGCCTCAGTACGATAGCTGGTTGAGAGCTAATAATATGACTGACAATGTTACTGGTGTAACTGGTGATGTGACTGACAGTGTCACTGACGTTGACAATGTGACTGACGCAAACAGAAGACGTAGAGCTCTGACAGCTGTCAATGAGCCCACTGATACTGTAAATGTAGATGCAGATGTAACAAGAGATGATGTGGCAGGAGAGCTTTTAAGAATGGGAACAACAGTGTCAAATCATAAAGTTGTTAATTTTGCGCCTGTGAGGAGATTTGGAAGGAGATTTAGGTATCTTTATTTTAGTTAAAATTATTATTTAAGAAAAATATTGACGGTTCAGAGTACAGACATGCTAAGCCAAGTCTTTCTTTCTTGTTTTGAATTTTTTTAGGTCACTGACAAGGCATGGCATTGAGTTCTGCCACTTACAAGTAATATCTTGAATTTTGACGAAAAAGGGCAAACGGGAGTGTTTAGACACTATTCTCTCTGACTATCCTACTGAGAGGCTTGAAACTACAATAGGAAATACAGCAACAACCGTACCAAAATTAACTTCAAGCGTTATCCGCACACAGCAGAGTAGGCAAGCCGGAGGCCAGTCAGGCAGGCCTGAGAACCTAGTGTTAAGACACTCCGTTCCGTTTTAACGGTTCTGTTCCCCACTTTCCGCTGAAGTTGAGGCATAGCGTGCAGAGTGGCGGAACTTAACGCCGCGTTTTGCATTGTTACCAAGCCCAGAAAATGTCAATGTATTTTTTTAATCTTTTCAGCATAATTAATAAAGACTCTTACAAAGAAAGAGATGATGCGTCTTATGTGTCCTTAGAAAAGTCAAAAAGGCAGAAGTTAAGACCAAGGCCATACAGAGAACCAGTTGAGCGTGAAGAGAAATATACGGAGAAAGGGAGAATGAAGAAGTTGAACAGAGAAGAAGTGAAAGAAGAAGCAGTTTTTCAAAGGGAAGATAGGTAATAGCAGTTTCTTACACACGGTTTTAGTTTCGCTTGTCTTGTCCAATTTTTTTTTATCTCCGCGCTGAATCCTGCATATAGCAGGGTAGGCAAAGGGAACCTGAGAACCATAGTGTTAAGACATTGCGTCCCCCACTTTCCGCCGAATTGAGGCATCGCGTGCGGAGTGGCGGAACTCAACGCCGCACTTTGCTTTGTTACCAAACCCAGGAAATAAAATTACTAAACTTTTACATTTCCTGGAGTGAGAACCGAACCCACAACCTTTCGCGTTTACAGTCGCATGCTTGTGCCTCAACACATGACAGTCGGCTATATATATAATGACCTTTTATATAATAACCTTTTAGCGCTACTTTGTCCTTCTTTTTGTCCGATTTACTTGAAAATATGCACACGTGTCCGGATACCATGATATTATAATATTGTTATAGCATATTAAAAATGTCCTTGAATGTTTTAATCAGAATTGTTAGAGACCTATATAGTGCTAATAATAAGATTACAAAAATAGATAGAAAATATATAGGTACATTTTTTTCTATTTTTTTCTTTTTTTTCTTTTCATAAACATTTTTTTCCTGTGAGGGGACGGGGTTAGAATACAATTCCCCTCCGCCACTAGGTTTGGTGGTAGGAGGTTCGTCCTCCGACTGGCTCGCGAGCAACAGTCATAAAAAAAAATGAAAATATAGTTAATTTTTTTAGTAATTTGGTTCGCCTTAAGCAATGGCTAACACTTAAAAAATATAAAAATATGTCTGTTACATATAAACTACATGAATTACATCTTTATGTATTAAATGTATGTTTTAAGACAGTTTTTGATTAAAAAATATCGCCCCCGGGTGGGCTCGAACCACCAACCTTTCGGTTAACAGCCGAACGCGCTAGCCGATTGCGCCACGGAGGCCATGTATGAGGGAGACGAATATTACCTTCTATAACATTTTTAATCGATAATATATGTTAACACACTTAAAAAGAAAGACATTTAAATAATTTATATAACCTAGAGACAGGAGTATTAATTATGTTTAAATAATTTTTATTGCCTCGTTCTGGTAAAACAAGGCACGGCGTTGAGTTTCGCAACTTCCCACTATGTCTCGATTTCAGGCGGTACGTGGAGAACGGAGTGTCGGCACACTAGGTACTTTGACTATCCTCCAATACGGGACAAAGGGTGAAGCTATAAGTACTTATCCTAATGTTTATTTCAACAGGCCAAGATACGAAAAACGACAGAGGATAAAGAAAGAAAGAAAAAAATCCACTGTACCAGAAACAGTTGAACTTTCCAAAGAGAACAAGGAGTTCTATGAGGAGAGAATGTGGCCTGAGGGGGTCGTACCATATATTATTGCGGAGAGTTCAAACTGTAAGTAAAAGAGAGAGATTGAGAGAGAGTTTGTAATAGGGATTCCGCTTTTTAAGGCATAGATAAAAATTATCATGTATTTTATTTTATTTCCCTTTTACTCGACTGTCAGAGGAGGGTTATGTTTTTCGCGCGTATCATGTATGTTTGTAATATTCTTTATTACCTCATATCTTCCAAACCCCTGCACCGAATTATATAATTAAGGTGACGTTAGATAGGTATTGACACTCCAAGTGTTCTTAGATATGTGACGTCACTCTTAATTCAATATGGCGCCCTCTAGAGGCAATTACGTCATGAATAAAAACAAAAAAAATCGTTGATGTGTACCGTGTGGGGTGTCAAATGAACTGTACTTAATTAGCACATCATCATCATCATCAAATATACTAGTATCCCCGTAAAAGCGTTAATAACGCATTGTGTAGTGAAATGATTGTCAAATGAAAAGACTAAATTAGCACATTTTAAAGATATAAACACAAAACAAGGTTTTATAGCTTACTTTATTTGTATTTGCTTCCTAAATTTGAAGAATTTGTTCAGTCGGGTTTTTTGTTCTTTATAATTATGTGTTAGTATCATGATACGATATTTTGAATACCAATATTGATGAATGTTTTTTATTATATAGCGCCATTTAAAGCTTCAGATCTGACGCCGTAGTTTTTGAGTTATTCGTAATTATATTACCTTTTAGTATATTTTATATAGTGTCGGTTTTCTATTTTTGGTAATATCCCAATTATTAATTTATATTATGATTATTATTTAAAGACGACATACAAGATATGCGTGCACGCTTAGCAGAAGTCAACAACATACTGAAGAGGAACACCTGTGTGCGCTTACAGGAGATCTCGGAGAGAGAGAGACGGAGATATACAGACTATCTCGTTTTGGATGAAAGCGCTGACTACGTCACTGGGAGAGTGGGAGGGAGACAGGTAGGTTTTAGAGATAGTATATAATTAGGGTTCAGAAGTAAAATCAATTAAAAAAATACCGCAAAAGACTACAAAACATAATTTATTGATGAAATCAAATTTGACTTGATAACTTTAAAATAAGGCACCAACTGTTTATTTAAACTAATTAAAAATAGTTACTTAGATCACATAGAATTCCCACTCCAGGAAATGCTTTTTTCACTTCACGCTGTACCCCGCACACAGCAGGGTAGACAGAGGAAACCTGAGAACCCAGTGTAAAGACACTCTGTTAACATTTCCGTTCCTCACTCTCCGCCGAATAAACACGGTAAAAAGTAGCTTATGTCACTCTCTAGCCACATAACTATCTCCATTTACGACGTGAAACAAGGACTAACAAACACACAAATATTAAGAACAAAACATACAAACATAGTTTCACGCTGTATCCCGCATATAGCAGTGTAGGCAGAGGGAACCTAGTGTTAAGACACTCCTTTCCACATTTTCCGCCGAATTGAGACATTGCGCGCTGAGTGACGGAACTCAACGCCGCGCTTTACCTTGTTATCAGAGCAAGGAAATGAAAATATTAAATAATAAATATTATAAAGGTTTAATCACCTCAATCTGGCGGAAAGTGGGGAACGGAATTGTTGAAAGAGAGCGGAGTGTCTTAACACTAGGTTCTCTGATTCCCTCTGCCTATCCTCCTACATGCGGGATACAGCGTGAAGTTAACATTTATTTCCTGGAGTGGGAATCGAAACCATAACCTGTCGCGTTTACAGTTGCATGCTTGTGCCTCTGCACCACGACTGGCTTTGGGCCGTAAGCCTGGTTTAAACAAAATGTTCGAGAATATTCACATCGTTCGAGAATATATATAAAATATTACCTAATTATATAAAACACATATTAATATAAAACTAGTTTTAACTTTTTACTATCCTATCCTACTAGTATTGTATGTTTGTTAGTCCTTCTTACACGTTGCAATCTTGCAACGAAGCAAAGAAGAAGTTAGGGGACTGGAGAGCAACATAAGCTACTTTTTACCACTGTTAAATTTTTTTTTTTTTTTATGGATACCGGATGGCAAACGAGAAGAAGGACCACCTGATGGTAAGTGGTTACCTTCGCCCATGAACATCTACAACACAAGAGATGTACTAGATGCGTTGCCAACCTAGAGGATACAGATGGAAAGGGAGGATAATGTAGTAGTCCGCTATCGGAACCACCACATTTTGGGGAAAGGATGGGTGGGAAAGTGGGAAAACCTGGCTTACATGCCATCGAACCGGAACACATCATAAGATATTTGGCGGTTCGTCTTTGACATGATAGTGGTCGCGAGCCAGACGGAGGACGAACCTCCTACCACCAAACAGATTTTGTTTTTATAGAGAGATTTTGTTCTTATAGGATGATCCATGATAATGTTCCCATTGAATGAACGAGCAAAAAATCGAGTAAAAGCTAGTATACATACATCAGAATAGCATATAATATAAGCTTCGATTCATAATGATTTTGTCTAATTTGACCATTATATAAGAAATCCTGTCGTGGCGCAAAGCCACAAGCGTGTGGCTGTAGACGCGACAAATTGTGGATTCGATTCCCAGTCCAGGAAATGGAATTTTTCATTTCCTGGGTTTGGTAACAAGGCCAGCGGCGTTGAGTCCGCCCTCAGCAAGCAATGCCTGAATTGAGCGGAAAGTGGGGAATGGAGTGTTAAAAATGGCTTTATACACATCTCCAAGTGCACAATAACTGTGGCTATATTCATAATTGTTTCCGTGCACAGAAGAATGGATATTTGAAAAGAATAATTGTTGAGTTTCTTACCTTTCTCTTCGGTGGTAGCTTCCGTTAGGACTGACACTACTGACATCTTTTTGTTAACTGACGATTCGATAGTGCTTATTGGAATTTTTGATTTCGATTTTTACATAAAACATGGTCGTCATTTTTTTTTCCAAGTATTAAAATAAAGATATTACATACTTACTTACTTACTTAACTTCACGCTTATCCCTAGCGGGGTAGTCAGAGTTCCGGAGCGCCAAACACTACGGTCCCTGCATACCTCTTTCGCCTCGTCCACAGTCATTGACCTCTTCATACATGCCCTCCGGGGAGTCCTCATGCTTTTTACGTGACCTTCCTCCAGTATCGTTGATACTGTGTTCTCGAAGGTCAACCGAGGTCTCCCCCTGCCTCTCTTACCCCTCACCTTTGCTTCATATATGTTTCTCACCATTCTTTCATCACTCATCCTCTCAACGTGCCCAAACCACTTGAGCACGTTCTTCTTCATTCTTATTATAACATCCTCGCTTATACCTGTCTTTCTAAGTAGGATATTATGTAAAGATATTATTCACATAATAAAGAATAATAATTTATTGGAATTAAAAAGTTGTTAATTTATATCAATAACGTTGTACTTTCAATTTCGCGCCATAACTCATCACGTGATGAATACACATACTCATTATATAATTATTTTTACACTTTTACTATTTTCTAAGCAAAAGAAATACAAAAAATAATTTCAAATAAAAAAACAATAAAGAAATATTCTTACATTATTTTACATAAATTAAAAATTAATTAGATTAGATCAAAACATCTGATATTATTGTTATTTTGTTAGAAAGAGACAATCATTGAAATATTACAAGTATGAAAAGGATAGCTATATTGACGTTATATTTGACGTCAAATGGTAAACAAGTCTTGTGTTGCCATGTGTAGAAAATTTGCCAGAATTTAGGTATATTTAATATAATTTTGTTTTTTTTTTAATATATTTCATATCATATTACTAGCATGTAGAAGTAGACTATAAAAAATGGTATTTTTGGTACGACTTTTCGCTTCACTAATAGTAATCAAGAATAAATTGATTGGACTGGGTGGATGTAACTTGATTAATTAGCAATTTATTTATGAGTGAATTTACTTATGACTGAGGGGTGTCTGACTGTTTGTGATTCTTGTAGCTTCTAATTTCACACATGCTCAAGCCTCGTCACTAAGTTGAAAGTACATTATCCTTGTCTAATGCATAAAATTAACAAAAACATATAAAATAAAATAGAATCTTCATGAATATTTAAATGTTTTCATTTAAATTTATTGTTGTTGTAGTCGTAGTTTTAAATTTAAAATTAAATTTATATAGAAATATTGATTTAAATATTGAAAAAGTAAATATTATAGTTACTTTTTCAACATTAAAGTTAAAAGTTTTGTTACAAGTTTTAGGTAAAAAAAAACAATATTATGTACATTTGTTACAGGTACAATTATTGAATTGAAATTATATTCAAAACTAATCAAAACTATTATTAAGTAACAAATATTTATTTAAAATGATAAAAAATTTCCACTTCTATATATGGCAACTGCTTTCTAGAAAAGTCTACCCGTCCCACTTTGTGATTGGTTGATTATTACTCTAGAAATTTCTACATTCTGATTGGCCGAGTATATAAAGCGGCGCGGCAATGTCCTCGTTTTCAAATTCATTGTGTACGTAACTCGATGAGGGTCATTTAAAAATGGTTATTATTGGTGTAGATTTAGGTACTGTGTGTTCATGTGTGGCTGTTTACCGAAATAATTGTGTGGAAGTGATACCAAATGAACAAGGAAATAGAACTACGCCATCTTACGTAGCTTTTACAGCTAAAGAGCGGTTATTAGGCGAACCCGCGAAAAATCAAGCGTCCGTCAATGCGAGTAACACGATTTATGGCGCGAAACGCCTCATCGGGCGTCCTTTCGACGATATTGGCTTACAAATGGATTTACGACACTTTCCGTTCCAAGTAGTGAATGTAAATGGTAAGCCTAAAGTTGTGGTACAATATAAACGTGAAAAAAAGTTCTTTTCACCTGAGGAAATAAGTGCAATGATACTTTTCAGGATGAAGGAGTTGGCTGAAGGGTATTTAGGGTGTAAAGTTGATAAAGCGGTTGTTACAGTCCCAGCTTACTTCAATGATGCTCAGCGTCAGGCAACGAGAGTCGCTGGTGCTATCGCCGGTTTGGATGTTATAAGAATTTTAAACGAGCCGACTGCTGCCTGTCTTGCGTATGGCCTAAGCAAAAACTTGAAAGGTGACAGAAATGTTCTTATTTATGATTTAGGTGGAGGTACTTTTGATGTGTCGATTCTTAGTATTGGAGATGGTTTGTATGAAGTAAAGACTACTGCTGGTAATTCTAGGTTAGGAGGCGAGGACTTCAATAATCGTATAGTCGCGTATTTTGCTGAGGATTTCTTTAAGCGTTATGGAATAGAAATTAAAAATGCCCAATTGCTTAGGCGTCTCAGATTCGCTGCTGAGAGAGCGAAAAGAGTTTTGACATCTGCTGTAGAGGCAGCTGTACATATTGAGTCTCTTAAGGACGGCATTGATTATAAATGCCGTATAACTCGCGCCTCATTTGAGCAACTTTGCTTAGACTTATTCGAGGATACGCTTGAATCTGTAAAAAATGCATTGATGGATGCTAATATGACAAAAATAGACATACATGATGTGTTACTAGTTGGTGGCAGCACTCGGATTCCAAGGATCAGAAAAATGCTCTGTGATTTCTTTGGTAAAAATAAAATTGTAAGTTCTATTAACCCTGAAGAGGCCATTGCGTGTGGTGCAGCTATCCAAGCAGCTATTTTATCTGGCGATACTAGTGAAAAACTACAGGATTTACTGTTGGTTGATGTTGTGCCATTATCTTTAGGCGTAGAAACGGTTAGAGGTGCCATGTTTAAAGTTGTTGAGCGAAATACTCCTATACCTTGTCGTCAAGTAAAAGAGATAACTACATTAGAAGATTATCAAACGTCAATGACTATTGAGGTGTTTGAAGGAGAGAGGACTCTTACAAAAGACAATTGCTTATTAGGAGTATTTGAGCTACAAAACATTCCACCGGCACCCAGAGGAGTCGCAAAAATCGACGTGATTTTTGACATTGATGTCAATGGAATATTAACCGTTTCAGCTCAAGATAAAACTACTGGTAACAGCAAAAGTATAACTATTGAAAATAACAATAGACTATCTCAACAAGAAATCAATAAAATGATTGCTGACGCTGAAAGGTTTAGAGAAGAGGACAGTGAGAACAAACGCCGTTTAGAAGCTAGGAACCAACTGGAAACATACATATATAACGTAAAACAGTGCGTAGTTGAAAATTTGGAAAAGTTAAGTGGAGAAGAATGTGCCAGAATGATTGGAGAATGTAAAGAAGCGATTGCGTGGTTGGATGAGAATCCAGATTGTTTGAGAGAAGAGTATGAAAGAAAGATGTCGGAATTATTTCGGATTTGGTCACTAAAGATACGCAATTTCGATAACGCTCCCCACGGATCGAAAAGACAGAGGAACAACTCAAGTCGATATTCAGAGATTGGAGAACAAACAGCTACTATAGAAGAAGTAGAAGATGAGGTGGTTGACATGAAGCGACAGGAGTTTATTTCAAAATATTTTAAAGGCGGTAAGTTTTATTTGCATTTAATTTCGCTACAAAACATCTTTTCCTGATTACCGCTTGCTTCTGTGTCATTTGTACTACTGTGTCTATTAATATATTTTTGTTTAAACAACAATATACATTCATTATTTCAGCTAAGATTTTAATGGGCGACACCAAAAGAACTAAGGCTGAACATCATCATCACCACCTAACTTCTGAATGAGAAACGTCATACATTTTGAAACCTTTTTTTAAATATCTAAGAAATATCGTGCTGATACACGCCTAAAAGGTCTTTTTATTTACCTCACTTCAAGCTGTTTTAGTGGTGTAGTGCTTAAGTGTTTTAGTGAATGAATCAGTGTTAAATTTACTATGCTTTTGTTAAAATGTAATAAATCATTTGGGGAATATAATGTTATTTTAGTTACTAACGTTACCCATCCATCTATAGAAATTAAAAAAGATTTTCGTAAATATATATTTGAGAACAAGATGAGAAAAATAAAGTGACGATACATTGTTTCTTTGACTATTTAATTTAAAAGGCAGAAATACGTGAAGTCAAGAAACAATTACATTTAATGTATTTTAATTTCTCCGTCCTGATGAAATGCACGGCGTTGAGTTCCACCAATGCTTCGATATTGAGTGGGCAGCAAAGATCTGAGTGTTTTGACGCTATGATCTCTCTGTCCACCCTACTGCTAATTTATATATCGAATGGAAATGTTGAGATGTTAGATTACTAAATATATATGAGCCTTTAAATTGTATATATTTAGACTTCTATAGCATATGTAATTATGAAAATTAGTGAAAGCAATAATATGGGTTCGATTCCCATTCCAGGAAATGACATAATATTTAGTTATTATCATTTCTGGGTTTGGTCAAGGCAAAAGCGCGGCGTTGAGTTCCGCCATTCAGTACGCAATGGCTCAACCCGTATAAAGGGTACTGACTGACCTGATACAGCGTGAAGCTAAAAAAAGGCCAAGCGTTTATTCTTACTAGCGCGGAGAAGTAAACATAATTTGAATACATATAATCTTTCCCCCGAGTGGGAATCGAATCCACAACCAATCGTATTTAGAGCAAGACGCTCTCCA
Organism: Philaethria dido; assembly: GCA_033558755.1. NCBI lineage: Eukaryota > Metazoa > Arthropoda > Insecta > Lepidoptera > Nymphalidae > Philaethria > Philaethria dido. The sequence continues at coordinate 51,917 of JAKGSA010000774.1, forward strand.
ACGCGCTACAAGGGATTTATACATACAGATTACGTACTTAATATCAAACGATATGTGATCAGTCATAGTGGTCATGTTTTTTAACCCACTGACAAATCCCCCACAAATATATATATATATATATATATATATATATATATATATATATATATATATATATATATATATAAATCAAATAATAAATAGAACGGAAATATTAATATTTAATTTTAATTTAATTAATGGAAATTGGATTTTTTATTTAATTAATGTAAATATTAATAGAACGTAGTGTCTTAACACTATGGTTCTCAGGTTTCCTCTTCCTACCCTGCTATATGCGGGATACAGCGTATATAAGCTAAAAAAAACAGCAGATTCACGTTTTATCCCGCATAGCCGTATAATCTGAGAGAACCTAGTGTCAAGACACTCTGTTCTCTCTTTAATAAATGTAGTAAGCAATGGCTTATATGTATTTATTTTTAATTATTCAGCATTTCGGCTGTGTAGAGTTATTCGAAGGCGGACAACACAAACAGCACGCCGCTTTGTTGGTTATGGCGATGCTTGGGTTCTACTTCGAGGTGTCCCGCCACGATCGGGATAAATATATAAGGGTGCATAATCGACATATACGACCAGGTATCATTTTTTGTGGTCTTTCCACGGTTTCTTTTTCCGGTAATCAAAAAACAGAAAGCGGTAAAAACTGTTGTAGTAATATGAATAGCAATTTCATACCTTTTCCGTTCTTCACGTTAAATAATAATCTATGGATTGAAAAATTTTACATGCATAGCTTCACGCTGTATCCCGCATATAGCAGGGTAGGCAGAGAGAACCTGAGAACCATAGTGAGTATTAAGACACTCCGTTCCCCACTTTCCGCTGAATTTTGCGTGCTGAGTGGCGGAACTCAACGCCGTGCTTTGCCTTGTCAACAAACCCAGGAAATGAAAAGTTCCATTTCCTGGAGTGGGAATCGAACCCACAACCTGTCTCGTTTACAGTCGCACCCTTGTGCCTCTGTGCCACGACAGGCGTTCAATAAATTGAAATTTTTTAATTTATCTATATATTTTTAAAGTCAGTGGTCATGGTGATTGATGTCAAATGCGATAGTTGAGGTTCGACTTCCACTTGGAAATGACTATAATCATTTCCTCATCCTTATCATATTTAAAATATTTTCATTTCTGGTAAGAAAATGGCGCTGAGCACCGCCACTCAACATGCACTATCTGAAATTCAGTCAGAAAATGCAGATCGAAGTGCCTCGACACTAAATTTTCCGACTACCCTACATAAAAAACACATTTTTATCAATTTCATTATTTCCAAAACATACTTATAACATATAAATATATTTACAGATAAATTACACCATTTCGAGAAGATTCGATCCGACGCTACCCTTCCCGTACCCTACGACTACCACAGCGCCACTCACCCCGCGTGGCAATTTTGGAGGAGGATTGGGATAAAAGGGATATCCTCGATAGCTACTTATAAAGATCAGGTAATTCTTGAAAAGACTTTTTTTTTTAACTTCACGCTGTAACCCACATATACCACATATAGGGTATGAAGAGGGAACCAGATAACCTAGTGTTAAGACACTCCATTCTCTTTCAACAATTCCGTTCCCCACTTTCCGCCGAATTGAGGCATTGCGTGTTGAGTGGAGGAACTCAACGCCGCGCTTTGCCTTGTTACCAAACCCAAGAAATGAAAATACTAAATTTAGCATTTCCTGGAGTAGGAATTGAACCCACAACCTGTCGCGTTTACAGTCGCACGCTTGTGTCTCTGCGCCACGACAGGCGACTGAAAAGACTTGATGTAACGAAAATGCGTCACGGTAAACAATTACGTAAATGGGTAAGAGAATAAGTAAGAAAACACAAAAAATGGTTTTTATGTATGTTACTGCAAAACTTTTTACTGGGTGAACCAATTTTGATGGTTTTTTTTTATATGATAAAATCTGATGAGTAAGTTAATTAGTTATTCGTAATAGTTTTACTTTTTATTTTATTTAAAAACAAAAGATCTACCTATAATCTATATTTATCTCACTCTCTCGTCTACTTTTCCAAAGTGTTTGAATTGCACTCACATCATTTTTAAGGTTCTTCTTCCATATATGTATATTTTTTTCTTTTTTTACTTCACGATGTATCCCGCATATAGCAGGGTAGACAGAGGGAACCTTATGTAAAAAAAAACCATTCCCCACTTTCCGCCGAATTGAGGCATTGCGTGCTGAGTGCCGGAACTCAACGACGCGCTTTGCCTTGTTACCAAACCCAGGAAATGAAAAATTCCATATCCTGGAGTGGGAATCGAACCCACAACCTGTCGAGTTTACAGTCGCACGCTTGTGCCTCTGCGCCACGACAGGCTTTAATATAATATTTTACTAAAATAAAGTAGAAAATTTTGAAAACAAAAAGTGACAACTGACATAAGTACGTGAAAGCTGGTCAATACTTCCGATGACGTCACACATGTCCGTTACTGTCACATTCTCAGACGGATGACATTGACGACTCATTTCAGTCTACTATATCTGCCATTTCAACAATTTAAAGTTAAGATTAAGACCGTATTATTGAAATAAGTATATTATTCTGTTCAAGAAGACTATAATGATATCAATGTGTGGAATTAAATGCTGTTGACGCTCACCGGGAGTCGGGAGTCGGGAGTCGGGAGTCGGGAGGCTCATCATACTTGTATATTTATTGTAAAAATTGAATTGAATTGTTGAGTTTCTTGCCGGCTCTTCTCAGCAGAACTGCCTTCCTCTCCGGTGATAGCTTCCGTTAGGACTGACACGACTGACACCTTTGTAAACTGACGATTCGAAAGTGCTTGTAATAGCCTACTTGAATAAAGAATAATTTGATTTTAATTTTGGTTTTATAGTTTTTATGCGAACAGCTAGAGAATACAACTCTGTGATTGCGTCTTTATTTCCTGAGTTTCTAAATTGAGGATCTTCAAAAAACGGGCTTAATGGTTATCTTCTAGACAAGCGTGTCTCATCGTAGACCGCATCAACGCTTAAAATCAGGCTTGATGTGGTCAAGTACTCACGTAAGCCTATCATTTATAAAAAAAATACATATAATATTTATATTATTTTCAGGATCCAGATGGCTCTCTAATGAAATCGTTGGGACAGAATGACAAAAAGCTATCCGACATAGATATAATAAAGATAAACAGTGTGTACGGTGTTAAGTGCTTTGAAAATCAACGCCGGACCGAAATAAATTGATATTTTTTGTGTACTTTTTTATTTTTCCCTAAATATTAAAAAAAAAATAGATCCAGAATATTTTTTTAGCAGCTTTAATGATTTTTTTCTGATAACACATAAAGCATAGAGTTCAGCCAATCAATACACTATCTCTCGAATTTAGAACAAAAAACCCGACTGAACCAATTTTTCAAATTTAGGAAGCAAATACAAATAAAGTAAGCTATAAAAGCTAGTTATGTGTTATATATTTGAAATGTGCTAATTAAGTCCTTTCATTTGACACCCCACACGGTACCCATCAACGATTTTTTGTTTTTATTCATGACGTAATTGCCTCTAGAGGGCGCCATATTGAATTAAGAATGACGTCACATATCTAAGAACACTTGGAGTATCAATACCGATCTAACGTCACCTTAATCATATAATTCGGTGCAGGGGTTTGTAAGATATGAGGTAATAAAGAATATTACAAACATACATGATACGCGAAAAACATAACCCTCCTCTGACAGTCGGGTAAAAAATATTTCAAAATGCTCCTCTGGTTACACCTTCAAATTTCATTAGTAAGTTTTTCTTCAGTCTGTTTAGGAGATATTCGTATATGATTACCGTCACTAGGATTTTCCTGTAGGTCATCTTTTTCTAGCTTACTCCTGAAATGCCAAATATTTAGTGATAATCAGCATCTAGAGCACCTATGTTCTTCAGTTAGCGATGAAGTTAGATTTATATCGTGGTTTGCGGGTTTTAACGCTGCACTTTGTCTTACTAGAGATTATAATCATTCCCTCGAGTGGGTATCGAACCCACAACGAAAGGCGTTTCCAGTTGGATACTCTCATTGTGCTACAATGACCTCTAAAAATATGTTTAAAATGTGTTACTGCAGACATTTAGTTTCGCCATTCTGCGCAAAATGTCTCAATTTAGCGGAAAATGGGGAACGGATATGTTAATAGAACGGAGTGTAATAACACTAGGTTCTCTGGTTCCCTCTGCCTACTCTGCAGTGGCGAGGCGTCCATACAACAAGGTTCCCACCGGCTTACCTAAAAGAAGGTCACCAGGAAAACGTGGAGCTTCATTTGTAATTGAGTTTGCAAAAAATGAAAAAAAAGGTGTGATAGCTAAAAAAAAGGCCGCTAGAAAAATGTTGGGTATAAAAAACAAACTTTACGTGTTACGTTACGGAATTCAACGTCGTGCTTTGCCTTGTTATCAAACCCAGAAAATGAAAATACTACATTTCCTGGAGTGGGAATCGAACCCACAACCTGACGCTTTACAGTCACACACTTGTGCCTCTGCGCCACGACAGGCGTTATTAGGCGAATTTCTTCATGAAATTACTAAATAACTACATCCTATACCGGCTTCCCTAAATACAGCGGTTTCTGTAAAAATTACCGGCTTCCCTAAATATATGTACCGGCTTCTCTAAATTTACCGGCTTACCTAATTAATTATTTTAGCTCTCGCCACTGGTACCCTGCTATGTGCGGGATACAGCGTGAAGATAAAACAAAAAATAACTTATTTTTACATACATTTGTGACTCAAATGGCAGGTTTTCATTAATGCTCAGTTCACTGCGACTCGCCACGTCGTATATTAATATATCTCTTGGGTATTTACGAAGGCGTACTATACAACGTTCAGCGGTTATGATGGCACCGACGGCTGTGAGAGTAAAAGTTTAGTAGTTAAAGAAAGTGGCCGCAGATTCGAATATTTTCATGGAAAAACCATATTATTGATTTTTTTTTTATCTTCACGCTGTATCCCGCACAAAGCAGGGTAGGTTAGGTATACAGTTAGACACATAGTTAGGCAAAGGCAAGCAGAGAGAACCTCAGAACCGACGTGTTAAGACACTCCGTTCTCTTTTAACATTTCCGTTCCCCACTTTCCGCTGAATTAAGGTATAGCGTGCTGAGTAGCGGAACTCAACGCCGCGCTTCGCCTTCTTACCAGAGCCCTCTCTACTGGTGGAAATGAGACAATGCTGTATACCTACTGAATACATACAAACACTACAAGAGGGAATGATTATATTGAAACTTCTTTCATTTCCCCTCTCAGGCAAGATTAAGTACGTCGTTGAGTTCCGCCATTCAACATGTAATGTATCAAGTACGGGCGGAGAGTGGTGAACGGAGTGTCTTAACACTAGGTTTTATTTGACTATCTTGCTATGCGGAATATTTATTAGATCTGGTAAATTCTGGCGTGAAACTGCTATAATTTTCCAGGTCTAATAATAGTCATGCGGACTGTCCTCTCGCTTTTATGTTCTTGTCTCCATTGAAAAAACATTTATAGTTATAGTAATAATAACGAAAGAGGATAATTATCATTATAATAGTAAAAATTATTAATGATTTTGTTTCAACACCAAATAATGATTTAGATACAGTATTAGATAATGATAATAATTATGTAGATAAACAATCTGATGGAGAAAATGATGGTCATAATACTAATTAAAATTAAAATGAACAAACCAATGAAGTAAATATTGAATTAGAACAGAAGCTCATTAATGATGAAAACGAAGTTAATGATGCCCCACAAAATTATCATTTTAATGATAATAACACGGAAATAGAGGAAACAAATGGAAATTATGATGTAACAGATGTATTAAAGAAGAAGAAATGTAAGAAAGTAAAGAAGAAAGGGTTTAAGAAGATAATTTTAAGTATAGAACAGCAGAAAGCAGAATTTACCAGGTCTTATAATAGTAGTGTGGACCGTCCTCTCGCTTTTATGTTCTTGTCTCCAATGAAAAAACATTTTTTTAATGATCGCTAAAACTAAAGCTATCATAAATATACTTATTCCAAATAATATTGTGTATAATGCCATTTTTATTTAGTTTAAAACACCTTTTTTTTTATATTATTGTTTATTTTTATGTCTTGTCATACTTGTCAATTTGGTGTGTGTGTTTTTTTTAAAATGGTAAATATGAGTTTAATTATTAATACAATGTTTTAATGTGTCTGTATTGTTATTATAATTGTAGTCGAATTAGAATAATAATAGCCTTTATTCACAATCCTTAAGTGTTATTTACATTTTACCTTATATCTATGTTAGACACCGGTTTCTTGATTGTTTTGCTTTTCAGCATAGGCTTCCCCAAGTTTTTTCCATAGAGATCTATCCCTTGCTTTTTGCATCCAAGTAGGTCCTGCTACCGTTTTAATATCGTCTTCCCATCTACAATGTTGCCTACCTCTGTTTCTCTTTTTATATCTAGGACACCATTCTGTCATTTGTTTACCAATCGAAGGAAAAGCGAAAATATTTAATACTTGTAGTTGAATTATAATGTGAAACAAATATTACATAGGATAGAAATAAAATGATATTCAATATGTTTATTATGGTGTAAATTATAAACTATGAATATATAAAACTCCGTGGCATTCCGTGGATTCACTATATATGATTGTAATTTTGTATGTGTTTATGTATATTATGTGTATTTATATGTACTTTTTTATTTTTATACTGGACTTTTAACAACTCTGTGCACCCCCTTGCCATTTCATATATTCTCTCCTCTACCTAAAGGTTACCTGGAAGAGATCGCTCTCTTAGCGATAAGGTCGCCCATTGTACTATATTATAAATATTTAGATGTTTTTATTTTGAATCTTTTTGGTGTGCAATAAAGAGTATTATTATTTATTATTATATCACTGATCTTATACAACAAGAAAGAAGAAAATAATTTGAAATATTAATAATCTCAAGTACAACAATCGAACCCAAAATTATCACACAATATTAAAATTAAATATATAAATAAAACTTCGACGAAAAAGACGTCAAATTAGTTAAATTCTATCGATTACTAAAATCGATTTTCAATCATCGATTAAACGATTTACAACACTATCACTGACACATATGACAATTGCTTGACAAATGACATATGATTTTGACGTTTGCAAATAAAAAATAAATATTAAATTTATGTATTATTTAGCCTCATTTATAAATGAAGTATTATACAATATTTAAATTAAAATGTCGTCGTTTTTGTGCTTTATATGCCACAGTACAGTCAATAAAGAGACGAACGAGGATACGCGGGAAAAATATCGTGAAGTTGTTGGTATGAATGTATGTATGAATTGTGTTTTTATATTCCTTAGTTTTAAGAAAAATGTCTATATATATTATATATAAACGGTTGCGTTTCTGAGTGAGTGACAGACGACGTACACTCGAAACTACTGCACATAGAAATATGAAATGTGGTATGTACGAACATGGGGTGTGTAGGAGATTTGTTAGAGAGGAGAACGAGAAATTTCTAAGAAAACGGGATGAAATGGGATTTTAGGCTTGTTTTTCGCCCAAACAATTAGATATTTGATTGCAGATTTTACCATTGTTTAATAATTATCACATAAGGTCTATCCATTACCCATTCATTAGTACTACTACCTATTTAAAGACTGCATATTTGGTGAAGGTAACTGCATACTACTTTATTAAACTAGAAGAAATTAATACAATATTTATATAAATAATTTCAAATATTAATTATAATGGATAATATAATATTTTCATTTCCTCACTCTGGTAATGAGGCACCCTCGGCATACCCTTTTTTTTGTGACTCTGGACATCTGTTAAGAGGCCAACCTTATGCCCACTAAACTTTCACGGTGCTCCTCTAATGCCACTGGCCGAGGCTAATGGGAACTGCTCCAATCATCTGTAGAAACCTTGGCGAACCCTTTACCTACCCTGCTATGTGCAGGATACAGTGTGAAGCAATATAAAAAAATAATTTCATGAAAAGGCAGTCATGTTGCATTGTGGTAGTATCTGGTTGTAAACACAATTAGTCATGGTTCTTCAGTTATTTACTTTTCCGTGCTTTGATAGGATGTGTCCAAAGTGCGATGTTGTGTTCTGCCACTCAGCACGTAATGCCTCAATTCGGCGGAAAGTGGGGAACGGAGTGTCTCACCACTAGGTTCCCTCTGCCTACCCTGCTGTATGCGGGATACAGCATGAAGCTATGTATGTACCACCACTCAAGTTATACTGAATTGTTATTCATATTAGGTTGTCGCAATGCAGGAACAAGGATAACCTTTTTGTTTTCTATTAAAAGTATTATAATCTATTGTGCTTATTTATTGCTGAATTTATCTAAAAATTATACTAATTTTACAATTCCAGTTATGTCCCGACTCCCAGTTGTGCTATATCTGCTGTCATGTGTTGAACAAGTTGTCGCTCTTCAGGTCTATTTGTTTGAAACGGAGTTTGGAGTACCCTGTCTTATTTAGGTAATTAAAATCATGTTTTTATTTTGTAAGCTTGTGTGTTGGTTACAATTTATATGTTGGTTGTTCAAATAGTTATTATAAGCTTTTGTACACAATTTATTAAGAGAATCGTTAAAAATATAGGTTCCTATAAAAAAAAAACAATATTACATTTTTTTTTAGCTTTATGCTGTAACCTAGTGTTAAGACACTCCATACCCCACTTTCCGCCGAATTGAGACATTGCGTGCTGAGTGGCGGAACTCAACGCCGCGCTTTGTCTTGTTACCAAACCCAGGGATTGAAAATTTACATTTCCTGGAGTGGGAATCGAACCCACAAACTGTCGCGCTTACCGTCGCACACTTGTGCCTCAAGACACGACACGTTCTTAGGTTCCCTCTGCCTACCCTGCCCTATGCGGGATACAGCGCGAAGCAAAAAAAAAAATAAAAAGAAAATTATATTATAATATGTGGTCAATAAAACATGCTTTCCTAAAATAATCTACATTTCAGTACCTCAAATGTTTTTTGTCAAATAATGTATAATATTCTGCTTAATTTTAAATAATTCAAAAAAATATATATTTACAGAGAAAAAGGTACCTTGAATTTGCAAAAAAGTGACTTAGAGCTAAACATTCTATGCCCCGAAGACTGCAATCAGTACCAAAGGAACAAAGTCTATCAATTCACTTATGACAATGAAGCTAATGACACTAATGACAATAATGATAGTGAATATGTTAAATTAGAACACGAAAATGACTTTAATGATTATTTTACACAATGTAATTATAAAAATGTTGAAAATAATGATAAAATAGAGGATAATTATCATTATAATAGTAAAACTGGAGAAGTTGTTAATGATTTTGTTTCAACACCAAATAATGATTTAGATACAGATTTAGTTAATGACGATAATGATGTAGATGAACAATCTGATGAAGAAAACGATGAATGCAATACTATTTTAAATGAAAAAGAACATAATAATGAAGATTTAAACATAATTAATGAAAATGTAAGTAATGAATTAGAGCAGAAGCTTGTAAATGATGAAAGTGAAGTTAATGATGCTTCACAAAATGATGAATTTAACGATAATAACATGGA
>JAKGSA010000775.1:2581-119169 GCA_033558755.1 Philaethria dido
TATATATATATATATATATATATATATATATATATATATATAAAAGTTATACACATAAAAAAATAATTGAACTGAGAACATCTTCGTATTGGAAGTCGGTTAAGAAGTAATATAAATGATACATAAAAACATAATTTACTCACCCCATTTTGTTCACTGGAACAAAAAAATTGTATTCTGTTTTGTGATTCAGTTGTAGAAGTTCTGTAAAAATATTTTAGTTTTAATAATCTTCATTAAAATACTTCATTAATGAATATGTAAGGGACAAAATAATGAATTAGTATTTAATTTTTTTTTTTTTATTGATAACGGACGGCAAAACGAGCAGAAGGACCAATTGATGGTAAGTGGTTACCTTTCGCTCCATAGACATCTACAACACCAGAGATGTTGTAGATGCTGCCAACCTAGAGGATACTGATGGAAGGGGGACAATGTAGTAGTCCATCATCAAAAGAAACCACCACATTTTGGGAAGACGGTGGGTGTGGAAAATCTGGCTTTATGCCATCGCGAACCGGAACAATATCATTAGATATTATTTGGCGGTTCGTCTTTGACATGATAGTGGTCGCAAGCCAGTCGGAGGACGAACCTCCTACCACCTAACAAAATAATTTAATATAACGATAATAGTAATAAAAGTTAATTATAAAAAAACGAAAAAAACATATGAAATATTAATCTCAATTGAATTTTAATTGACGACTACGACATAATAACTATACTTAAATAAATAATATTTACAAAACTTTATAATTATAAAAGATATATTATGATTCTGTTTCCTTCACAATTAAAAAGTCATATAAAAACTATTTTGCAGATAAAAAGTCCATATAATTAATAGATTAAAACTTAGAGGCTTATTCATATAAAAAAAAAAATACAATCTCACGCTTTATTTCGCATTACAGGGAAGTCAGAGAGAGAGAGAGAACCTATTGTTAAGCATTGGTCGTTCGGGCGTCTGCTCAACACTCTCATTAAATTAAAAAGAAACTACTAAACGGAACAGAATTGTTGAAAGAGAACGGCTGTCTAACACTATGACCTCGTGATTCCTTCTACCTACTGAAAAAACCTTCTTAATATTGTAGGATTCCCCGGAGAGATCGCAGAGCAGGATGATTGTGACTCCCACGGTCCAAGTGTAGGCTTATGGGCCCCTATAAAGTGCGCATTAACGTTCACCTCCTCCACTTTCCGCGCCCTCTCTACCCAACCCAATTTGAAAAGATCCTACTTGAAATAGTTATAGATGATAGTTCTAGACAGGCCGAAATTTTAGTAGATTATAGAGAGAGATTTTGGTGTTAAGGGCCCTCTCGCGCTTATTTCTACCCTCTCATATAAATTAAACATGCACAAACTGGCGTTACTTACCGGTATATATATGTTAGGATATCCACTGTATGAAAGGAGAACGGAGCAAAGCTCCCAACACCAGGTTCTCCTCGCCCACCTCACCAAGATGAATCTAAAAAAAAGATATTCTTTAATAAAAAAGTTATATTATAATTTCTTAATAATAAAATGATTGTAACAATATTAATGGTTGATTTTCATTTATTCAATTAAATTATCTTTCAAAACGTGCGGCGTTGGTCGTCCCGCCACTCAGCAAGCAATGTCTCAATTTCAAAGTGGGGAACGGAAATTTTAAAGAAAACTGGAGTGTCTTAACACTAGGGTTGTCTGGTTCCCTCTGCCTACCTGCTATATGCGGGATACAGCGTGAAGCCAACAATAATTTACTCAATCAATCAATCAATCGAAGCTAAGAAACAAGAAAATATCCTTTGGAATCTAAAAAGCCAATTTATCCTTTTAAATCCTTTTAAATTTATCCACTTGTACTTCAAATTCATTTTTATTTTCAAATTATCCTTTCAATATTTTTTCATTCATATAAAAGATGATATATTTTTACTTTTTAATACATTTATTGCGCCAATATCATAAGCTTCTTTATATAATGATAATTTTTAAAATAATATATATAAAAATTCAAAAGAAACTAAAATAATTCTTTAAAAATATGTTGATCTTGGCAAGGTCATCAGGTTTATGCTATGAAAATATTATAATATCATTGTATCCGGACGCATGTACATATTTTCGAGCAGAACGGTGACCGGAAAAGATTGTATGGAAGTAGTGTCGCAAGATTTTTAAATTCATATATATACCGTATATATATAGCAGGCATATATATATATATATATATATATGTTAAGAGAGTATATATATATATATATATATATATATAAGATACAGGTGAAGCTATATTAAAAACATTCTTAACAATTTAGACTTTAACAAAAAGAATACCGCTTCAAATGCAAAAATGCATTAAAAATTACGAATAACTCAAAAACAACTTAGCTTATATAAACTAAATTTAAATGGGACCATATTGACTAGCTTATCATATAAAAAAAACGAATCATCAAAATTGGTTCATCCAGTAAAAGCACCCAGTATGCAGTGACATGCAAAAATACAGTCGATTTAAAAAAACATCCTCCTTTTATGAAATCGGTCAAAAAGACGCTTTAATACCAAATAACTTGGTTTATTTATTTATAAATTCTTATTGACAATTAAAATAAAAATGTACAAAAGGCAGGCTTAACGTGCTAACTAGCATTCTCTACCAAAACCAACCTTTCTTTATATAGAAATAAAAGTTGATGCGTAAAGCAAATTTAAATTGGATAGTATAAGTGTATATATAATATTAAATGAAACTATTTTAACCTGATTAATCAAGTGCATATTTTAGTATTCGATACCTTTGAGACACGACGTTTCGAACACTTTTACAGTAGTCCGTGGTCACAGGTAATTCACCTGTTTAATTACCGTTTCATTTTAATTAATCTCGGTTTCAAATATTTTTTTAACTTCACGCTGTAACCCGCACATTGCAGGGTAGGCAGAGTGAAACCAAAGAACCTAGTGGTTAAAGATGAATTACTTTCTTTTCAACAATTCCGTTGAGAATCGAACCCACAACTAGTCGTGTTTACAGTCGCACGCTTGTGCCTCTGCGCCAATGACAGGCGTATTTTCTAATACTAAAATAATATTATATATATATATATATATAACATAAATATAATATATCATAAACTTTGTAACTAAAAATAATTAAACTTTAACCTCTTGTCTTATTATGCCTTTTTATAGTCAATCGTTATATACTTTGATTAAGTACTTCTTACACGTCATTTAAAAATTGAAATGCTAACATATATGTAATCATGATTGACAGATGATGTTGGTAACTATGTTGCTTCATACATATTTGTATAGAATTAAGTTGTTTTGGGTGAAATAAGCAAATAATAATAAGTAATAATAAATTGTATTTTCGATTCTGATTTTGGATGTCGTGAAGCAGGATATGAGAGCCAATGGACTAACCACCCGTGATGCAGGAAATCGTGCAAAGTGGAGTAGGTTAAGTAGGAAGGCAGACTCTGGCTAGCCGGGATAAATTGTATTTTGAGAATTGTTGTGATTTGAAAATCAATAACATGAAAATGCGTCCCAATAAAAAAACAACGGATTGCACTTAGGAAGTGCCGGCAGAAGTGAAAACTTGAATAGAAACGTTGTGCATTCTTGAAATTTTGGAATGGTTAGAGAATAATTTTACATGAATTGCTTTAACTATCGTCCCCGTAAATGCGTTAATAACGCATTACGCGTAACGCGTAGTGACGTATATGACTTTATATAAACATGGATGTCAAACCATGGTAGTGTGTGTAACATTTATTTTATTAATTTAAATTTTTTATGCAATTATTTAAAAAGATATTATCATTCTGCACTCCTTCCTTATATAAATTATAAGTGTGCCAAGTTTCATGTTCCTCCGTCCGCGTAATTTTCGTAAAAAGGGATCCACAATTTTTGCTTCACGTATTTATATATAGATTATCAGTATAAAAGTACTGTCATTTATGTGGTAAAATATAATATATATTTATTGCGCTATTGTATAAAAACATGACAATTTCATCTTACGAATTTTCGATCAGGATCACGTGTCCTGACGCGAGTTTAACATTTTTTACCCATTACAAGACGTGTACAACGCCGTAAAAGATTTCACTTTTTTTTTTTTTTATGGATAACGGATGGCAAACGAGCAGAATGACCACCTGATGGTAAGTGGTACCTTCGCCCATAGACATCTACACCACCATAGATGTTGTAGATGCGACGATGCCGATGCCGACGATGCGATGCCAACCTAGAGGATAGAGACGGAAGGGGAGGATAATGTAGTAGTCCGCTATCGGAACCACCACATTTTTGGGAAAGAATGGGTGGGAAAGAGGAAAAACCTGGCTTACATGCCATCGAACCGGAACACATCACAAGATATTTGGCGGTTCGTCTTTGACATGATAGTGGTCGCGAGCCAGACGGAGGACGACGTCACGTCACTTAATAAAATAAACACATAAAAATATGTGTTTATAGGCGAACTAATATCCACTATATTAAATACAATATATTGTACACAGTATTTTAATAGTATAAAACAAATGATTATTCAAAGTGAAAACACGAAAACATAATCAATTATGTACGACTGTAAACGCGACAGGTTGTGGGTTCGATTCCCACTCCAGGAAATGTAAAATTTAGTATTTTCATTTCTTGGGTTTGGTAACAAGGCAAAGCGCGGCGTTGAGTTCCGCCACTCAACACGCAATGCCTCCATTCGGTAGAAAGTGGGGAACGGAATTGTTAAAAGAGAATGGAGTGTCTTAACACTAGGTTCTCAGGTTCCCTCTGCCTACCCTGCTATATGCGGGTTACAGCGTGAAGTTAAAAAAAAAAATAATCAATTATATATCATAAATATGTTATACAATATTATGTAATATAATATATTATATTAAGATATAAAATAATTTCTATTTTTTTTAAAACATTGTAAATATAATAATCCTAATACTTTTATCTATCAACCTATCAAGGCGAAGCAATAGCCGAAGAATATGGACATATAACACGATTTTCATCGGCTTACCTTTCGTAAGATACAATGAATTAGTGGCAGATTTATTAGCGGATTAGAGACACCAAAAAAAGTTCTTTTGGGAAGATTAAAGAAACAGGTTCATCAAAATTTGGATGCTAAAAAAACAAGGTCCAGAAACTCGACAAAATCTTACTTACTTTGGACCTATATATACCAGCTTGCCCCTAGTACGAGAGTTTCATCTTAAAGTATGTTAAAATTAATGATAAAAAATTAAAATCATTAACGCCTGTCGTTGCGCAGAGGCACAAGCGTGCGACTGTAAACGCGACAGGTTGTGGGTTCGATTCCCACTCCAGAAAATGTTAGTATGTTCATTTCCTGGGCTTGGTAACAAGGCAAAGCGCGGCGTTGAGTTACGTCTCTCAACACGCAATGCCTCCATTCGGCGGAAAGTGGGGAACGGAATTGTTGTAAGAGAATGGAGTGTCTTAACACTAGGTTCTCAGGTTCCCTCTGCCTACCCCGCTATATGCATAAACACAAATTACGTCATTAAACCTTGGCTTCATTTTTTTTAATATAAATTCTTAATGATACTATGCCCTTAAAGGTTAGACCTGCGTGCCTTATAGCAGTATGTATAATCATTCTTTAATGTATATCTTTTTTACACTTACTTCGAATAGTATCAACACTTCCGTATAGTAAAATACCATTACTATAGTGCTAAATAATTAAAATTGTAACAAAAAAACCTCAAATAAAGTGTTATGACATGTAAAAATAATTACGAATAACTCAAAAACTTCTTGTCATATCTTAACTAAATCTAAATAGGGCCATATAAGAAGCATCATACAAAAAAGAATCATCAAAGTAGATTCACCCAGTAAAAAGCTATGCAGTAACACACATGCATCATACAATTTTTTTTTTTATTTTTGCTGTGTTAGTTCTTGCTGAAATATTATTATATTGTTCCAAATTTTAGGATCAACAAAAAATACTATAGATGCTTAGAGTATAAACCTACAAATTTCATGAGGCATAAAAGGTGTGTGAACTTATGTACGCATGTAACAAGTTATACCTACTTCTTTGGTACGCCAAAGATTTGGTATGCCTAATTTGATCAATTTAATATATTTTGATTTCATTCATGGTATAATCCTAATAATAATATAAGAATAAAAAAAAACTAATTTTAAATCAAATAAAAAAAATTACTAATTTAAATGTAGGAATAATGGGAAAAATTGTTATGACAAGATAAAAATCTTTCTAAAAAAGTTATCCTTCGCGGTAAGCCTTCGCCTAAGTTTGTAGAAAAAACGATACTAATAATAGAAAAAAAAATATTTAATACATAGAAAGAAAGTTGTATTATAACGCATTATCAAGCTAAATATTTTTTATTTGAATATCTTAAAAAAACAAAAATGTTGCCTAGGTTCATAATGTCGGTTTTGCGTGACGGTGTGCGTACGCATCGTAAACATTTACTCTCATCATTTTTCCCTAACGCGCCAAACGAAGCATAACTTCAAAAAACATTTTTAAATACCTATGAATATATTTTATAAAAAGGTTTTATGTAAGGTTATAGGTATATGCAGTTAGCCGTGAATTTTTGAAAACTTGAATTTGGCAGCTTTTTTATCATTTTAAATAAAGCTTATACTGTTTGTCTCGATTGGGTAGTTTTTTAGACTTTTAATAAGTACAAAAATATTATGACAACAAAAAATGGACTTTATCAAATTAATTAATCAAATTATTGACAAAAAATAAAACGAACTTGTAATCAAAACTACCCGTCATAATGTTATACTGGGGGAAAGTGGGGAACGGAATTGTTGAAAAAGAACGGAGTGTCTTAACACTAGATTCTCAGGTTCCCTCTGCCTATCCTGCTATATGCGGGATACAGCGTGATGTTAAAAAAATAAAGAAAAAAAATATTGTAACTAAATTTAATTGAGATCATATCAGAAGTACTAGCTATCATATAAAAAAGAATCATCAAAATTGGTTCACACAGTAAAAAATTTTGCAGTAATAAATATACACCACCCTTTCCCCAAAATGTGGTGTTTCCAATAGCGAACTACTACATTGTCCCTTCCATCTGTACTCAGGTCGGCAACGCATCTACAATATCTCTGGTGTTGTAGATGTCTATGGGCGAAGGTAACCACTTAGCATCAGGTGGTCCTTCTGCTCGTTTGCCATCCGTTATCCATAAAAATAAAAAAAAAAACAAAAATACAATAGATTTGAAATTTGAAAATCAAAATGATCCATTTAATACATTACTATTACACTTATTTAATAGATACATTATGAGGAAACGAATATTACTTAGTGGGCAATAAATATTATTTAATGGTCTGAGAATTCATAACCTCCCGTCTGTCATTTTTTTATCGGTCTCTGCCTTTTTTTGTATTCGCCGATATGATAACTAATTTTCAAGGAAAACTACTATTTATATACTATTTATATATAATAAGTGAATTTAAAATTTGGTAGTGTGTAACGTTTATTTTATTAATTTTATATATCTTTTACGAGTATGTATGATTTTGAAAAGATATTATCATTATGCGCTCCTTCTCTATATAAACTATAAGTGTGCCAAGTTTCATGCTCCTCCGTCCGCATAATTTTCGTAAAAAGGGGTCCAATGTTTTTACTTCACGTATAAATATATAGATAATATAATATATTTAGTGTCACGCTGCATCCCGCACATAGCAGGGTAGAGGGAACTTGAGAACCAAGTGTTGAGACACTCCGTTCTCTTTTAACATTTCCGATCCCCACTTTCCACATTTAAAATGTATATAAATTGACTTGAATAATTGTTGTGGGGAACAGAATTGTTGAAAGAGAATGGAGTGTCTTAACACTAGGTTCTCTGGTTCCCTCTGCCTACCCCGCTATATGCGGGATACTGCGTGAAGTTAAAAAAAAAATGACTTTTTAAATCTCTAAATAAAAACGTACTTAAAAGAATATTTCTTTGTCTCTTCTAGCTTCACGCCTTATTTCGCATAAAAGGGTAGTCATAGACAACCTACCTTCCGAAAACCGTTCAAAGTTCGACTCGACTTTTGACTTTGCACGGTAAGTGGTGGAACTCAATGCCACGCTTTATGTTACTAAAATAGAGACGTAACAATCAATATAATCATTCCCCGAGAGGAATCGAACCAACAATCAGTTTTACAGTGCAAGACGTGGCCATCCCACTGCGCCACAATGGTCGTAATTTCTCGTTTGTAAACAACATTTTTAAAATATTTGTAAAAACGTAACACAAGGGAAATTCTACGAGTATAAAGATGAATCACAACTTTAATTATCGTTTGTTAGCGGAAACTGCCCATCACAATAAATAACTTTTTCTAAAAAAGAATCATTTATATATTATATATTATTTTATTATAGTTTTGCTGGTCTATGTCAGATGCGCCAGTCTTGAAAAAATAACATACATACATATATAGCTTCACGCTGTATCTCTGCACATAGCAAGGTAGGCAGAGGGAACCTAGTGTTAAGACACTCCATTCTCCACTTTCCACCGAATTGAGGCATTGCGTGCTGAGTGGCGGCACTCAACGCCGCGCTTTGCCTTGTTACTAAACCCAGGAAATGAAAATTCCATTTCCTAGAGGGAATCAAACCCACAACCTGTCGCATTTTACAGTCGCACGCTTGTGTCTCTGCGCCACGACAGGCGTTAAAGGCGTCTTGAAAATAAATATACCTTATTTTAAGTTCAGGCTTATGAAACTAAAGAGTTTCATTGAAATCCATCCAGTAGTTTCAAAAGTAGCCTCCACAAATATACAAACCGATAAACAGACAGACAAATAATTTAGATTTTACCAAAGAAGGAAAACAGACTTAACAAAAATTACTATAAAGTAACATTATTACGAGTAGCTCAAAAACTACTTGTCATGTTATAACTAAATTTAAATATTATATATTTGAATCTCTAGCTATCAAACAAAAGAGAAAGTCAACAAACTTGTTTGATCCATTAAAAAGTTATGTGGACACACACATAAAGAACAAAAAACCCGATTGAACCAATTCTTCAAGTTTAGGAATCAAATATAAATAAAGTAGGCAATAAAAGCTAGTTATATGTAAAATATTTGAAATGTGCTATTTAAGCCCTTTCA
This sequence comes from Philaethria dido, assembly GCA_033558755.1. Lineage (NCBI taxonomy): Eukaryota > Metazoa > Arthropoda > Insecta > Lepidoptera > Nymphalidae > Philaethria > Philaethria dido. Next base: position 11,798 of record JAKGSA010000775.1, read on the forward strand.
TTTGATACCCCAGACGGTACCCATCCACGATTTTTTTGTTTTTATTCATGACGTACCTTTAGAGTGCGCTATATTGAATTAAGAATGACGTCACATATTTGATATATCTAAGAACACTTCGAGTATCAATACCTATCTAACGACACCTTAATTATATAAATCTGTTCAGGGATTTGAAAGATATGAGGTAATAAAGAATTCTACAAACATACTTGATACGCGCGAAAAACATAACACTCCTTTAAAAAAAAATACGGTTGAATTGAGAACCTCTTCCTTTTTGAAGTTGGTTAAAAAATATTAAACATTTCATGAAATGCGATATTTTCTTTTATTTTCGGATATTTCATGAAATGGTCAACTATAAAAGTATGACTACGACATACGACATTGCAGACATTTTTTATATATTTGGACATTTCATTAAGTTGAAGTTGACGACATGTAGTTACAGTCACGCTAAGAGGATTTGAAGAATGCTAATTTGCAAATAACCTCTATTGTCATAATATTTATATTAGATGCAAGAAAATGACTAGTATATCTGTGACATACAAATATATTTATGCACTAAAACTAGTGTCCCGTCGACGCGTTAACAACGCGTTGCCTAGCAACGTATGTGTCCTTTTATATAAACATGCATGTCAAACCATGGTAGTGTGTGTAACATTTATTTTATTAATTTAATATATTAATTTTGCATTATTTTAAAAAGATATAATCATTCTGCACTCCTTCGATATAAAAACTATAAGTGTGCCAATTTTCATGCTCCTCTTTCCGCGTAATTTTCGTAAAAACGGGGCACAAAGTTTTTGCTTCACGTATTATGCAGGTTTATATGTCAGAGGTCGATTTGCATATGCACTTTTGTCAAAGTCAAAGTCAAATAATTTTATTCAAAATAAGAAGTTACAAGCTTCATTTTTTGAACGTCAAATAATTTACCATCGGTTCACTAAATTTAATGCCTCAGACCCGAGAAGAACCGGCGCAAGAAACTCAAAGCTTGTAACTTCTTATTTTGAATAAAATTATTTGACTTTGACTTGACTTTATAGCAGGGTAGGCAGAGGGAATCTGAGAACCTAGTGTTAAGACAGTCCGTTCTCTTACAACAATTCCGTGCACACAAAGGCACAAGCGTGCGACTGTAAACGCGATAGGTTGTGGGTTCGATTCCCATTCCAGGAAATGGATTTTTTTCATTTCATGGGTTTGGTAACAAGGCAAAGCGCGGCGTTGACTTCCGCCACTCAGCACGCAATGCCTCAATTCGGCGAAAAGTTGAGAATGGAGTGTCTTAACACTAGGTTCCCTCTGCATACTCTGCTATATGCGGGATACAGCGTGAGGCTATGTATGTATGTATGGTTAGATACAATAAATACAATAAATGTGCCTAACTACGGCTAACATTATTTATAAGAAAATATCTATACTAATATATTCAAAAGTAATATAAATAAATTATATATTTTTTTTCATTTTTTTCAATAGCATGAACCTTATCCCTGCCAAGACACTCCTTTCTCCACTCTCTCCCTCTTTCTATTACTATTAAAATGTTCTATTTAAATAAAAGAAATCATTCACCTACAATATAACCTAAAATCACTGACTATATAATAAAAAACTTAAACACTTCATAAAAACGTCTTCACACAACCGTCTTAACGTTAGTATAAATATCGACTGGCGGCTTGCTATGTTGTAACACAAATATATTAAAATGAGTTTTAAGTTAATTATCCACTGTGCGTGCGATTTAATCGCGGAATAAGTGACTACAAAAAACAAGGTTCTCAATTCGATTGTAATTTTTTATGTGTGGTATGATAAAGCTTCTGATATGGTCCCATTTAAATTTAGTTAACAGATGTGTAGTTTTTGAGTTATTCGTAATTTTTTTACTTTTTATTGAATTAAAAAATTTAATTATTGAGCAAGTAAGGATATAATAATGTATCTGTAAGTTTATACGTGAATTAATTTCAAAAATTTTCCACCCATTTTAACGAAATTATGCTGGCATTTGCTATTTTTTTCTCATTTGAGAACGAAAATTGATATGCTTGAAATTTCTATAAAGAGGAAGAGCAGAATAGAAGAATATTTGTTAAAATTTAATAGAAACACATATAATTAATACACCTGTCGTGACGCAGAGGCACAAACGTGCGACTGTAAACGCGACAGGTTTTGGATTCGATTTCCACTCCAGGAAATGGAATTTTTCATTTCCTGAGGTTTGTAACAAAGGCAAAGCGCGGCGTTGAGATCCGCCACTCAGCACGCAATGCCTCAATTCGGTGGAAAGTGGGGAACGGTGTGTCTTAACACTAGGTTCCCTCTGCCTACCCTGCTATATGCGGGATACAGCATGAAGCTATGTATGTATGTATGTAAGTTTAATCATGTGTTTGACATATACTTTTATATAGGATGCCCCAAAATTAACGCAAGATTTGAATTAAATAGAAAATGCAATTTTAGTCTTTTAATAGCGAATGAATAATGAATAAGTACAGCAAATGCGCAAGTCAAATCTTGCGTTAAATTTGGGACACCCTTTATAAAGTGACATAACGTTGCTAAGGCAACGCGTATTTGACAAGTCAACAGAGCCACTGGGGTAATAATAGATAGTATATGTAATTGACTGTTTGAAGATATAAAAAGAATATATAGTTATACCAATGTTTAACAAAAAATTATGAAGATTTTGGCAAAAAAAGCTGCTCATATTATTTCTATTAATATAAATTAGCAAATAGTATAAAAAATAAATTTAAATATGGCATGATACTTAGACACGCGGCAGCGCGTCAAGTCAAGTTCATAGTGTATTATTAGACGAACTATTTGAAGCTATTGTATCTTATATAACTTGAAATCTATATATATATATATATTAATTATTATTCAAAATCACATTAAAAAAGGTTCTTAAATGTACTTTTAAATTGTATCCTAAAACTTAAGATTTTAGTTAGTTGGTTAGTTTTTAGAATAGAATAGAATAGAAAGGTTTTTTATTGCACAAGAAAAAATACAAGAAAATACAGGAAACAATATTATCTAGTATCTGTATGCAAAGGCGGTCTTATTGCTTCAAGCAATCTCTTACTGTTGATTGGTTAGTTTTTACTAGAATTTTTTTATTAAATATTACACTACAATATATTATAAAAATGGCATAAAGAAGATGAATAAATAAACCAAATATAAAATATGTAGAATATATAAATATATATTTATACATACATACATAGCTTCACGCTTTATCCCGCATATAGCAGGGTAGGCAGAGGGAACCTAGTTAACCTAGTTAACGGAGTGTCTGTTAAGACTTTAGTTTTAGTTAGGTGGTAGGTAGTGGGGAATTCCGCCGAATTGAGGCATTGTGTTCTGGGAGTGGCGGAACTCAACACCGCGCTTGTCTTGTTACCAAATCCAGGAAATGAAAAAATTCCATTATTCTGGTGTTGAATCGAACTCACAACCTGTCATGCGCCATAGTCATCCGCTTGTGCTCTGTGCCACGACAGGCGTTTATATATTTATGTTTCCATGTTATTGTTATACGAGTAAAATATATTGAACGTGAAAAGTAACCAAGTCATGGAGTTACCTTATGTGTACTTACCTATAAATAAATACAAGTATACTCCACAGAACTTTGGTAGCCAAGTAAACCTTAATTTTTACTTTTTTTTTTTTTTTATACCACGACGGTGGCAACAAGGCACACGGCCCACCTGATGGTAAGTGGTAGGTTACCGTGGCTCCATGGACGCCAGTAACACCAGGGGCATCACTTACGTTGTTGCTGACTCCTTCGAAAAACCTATTTATTCCCTTTTGAAGAACCCCATATTGTAGCCCCTGGGGAAAACCTCGGCAGGGAGATCATTCCACAATTGAGAGTCCGCGGTAAAGAAAGCCTTTAACCGAACTGTTCTGGGACCACGAAGCTCCAGTGTGGAGCCATCGACAGGAGTTCATACTCCTGTCGATGGCGAGCGGTGCGATGGTGAAAAAACTAAATTTCATTCCTATTATTTTTATGAAAAGGACAAGGCAAACGAGCGTTCGGGTCACCTGATGGTAAGTGATCACCACTCACACTCACACTACTATAGTAGACATAAAAAATACAGTCGAATTCAGAATTTACTCTTTTTTTTTAAGTCGATTAATATTAAATGAAAAATTAATATTATTGAAAGAAAAAATTATGAACAATTACTCAACGCAACTGCGTCTTACATAGCCTTGAGAGAACCGGTAACTTGTAGAAGAATTTATATTAAAAAAGGAATATGTAATAATACTGTATCGCTTTTATTATCCAATGTTGAAAAAGAAGGTATCTCTCAATTTAATATAGTTTTTTATGTATGTGTAACTTTCTACTGGGTTAACCAATTTTGTTGATTCTTTCTTTATATGATAGCTGGTGCTTTTGATGTGGTCCAATTTAAATTTAGTTAAGAACCGACGAGTAATTTTGGAATTATTAGTAATTATCTTAATTTTTTAAACGTCTGTCGTGGCGCAGAGGCACAAGCGTGCGACTGTAAACGCGACAGGTTGTGGGTTCGATTTCCACTCCAGGAAATGTTAATCTTTTCATTTCCTGGGTTGGTAACACTTTGGTAAACTACACTCTGGTAACTTTCCGCCGAATTGAGGCATTACGTGCTAAGTGGCGGAACTCAACGGCGCGCTTTGCCTTGTTAGAAACCAGGAAATGAAAATACTATTTTTTTTCACTTCTTGGAGTGGGATCCGAACCCACAACCTGTCGCGTTTACAGTCTCACGCTTGTGCCTCTGCGCTACGACATGTATATTTATTTAATTTTAGGCGTTACTACAAAACTCGATCTATTAAACCTGTAACAGTAATAAAAAGATAAGCCTCCAAGTTATAAAATAACTGAACTTTATACGGTATTTTTTACGATGGATTTTTCTCGCACGTGTAAAATTTTTTTATAATATTTTTTCAATCGATTTAGTATTACAAAAAGTTGCCATTTAGAACTGCTGTTTAAAGTATGTTTTTTTTGGTTTATGAATATTGCATACATATGTTATTTTTTATTACCCGACTCTCAGAGGAGAGTTATGTTTTTCGCGCGTATCATGTATGTTTGTGATATTCTTTGTTACCTCATATCGTCCTTATGCTTTTTATGAGACGTTGCTCCAGTATCATTGATACTATGTTCTATAAGGACAGCTGAGGTCCCCCTCTTCCTCTCTTCTCAAATGCACTAAATAGTGCAATTATCATGAATAATCCAAAAACTACTGATCACACCAAGACCGTACCACAAACCAAAAATGCAGTCGAATTCAGAATTTCCTTTTTATGAAGTCGGTTCAAAAATGCTGATATGCTTAAAATCTGTTAACAGCTTCACACTCTAAACCTACTATTAAACTATTATGATAAAAAAGCATATTCACGCTTTATCCCGTATAGTAATACAGTCAGAGAAAATCAAGTGTCAAGATACTCCGTTCGCTTTTTTATGAGTATTACCGAAATTATATATATATATATATATTTTTAACTTCACGCTGTATCCCGCATATAGCAGTGTAGGCAGAGGGAACCAGAGAACCTAGTGTTAAGACACTCCGTTCTCTTACAACAATTCCGTTCCCCATTTTCCGCCAAATTGAGGCATTGCGTGTTGAGTGGCGGAACTCAACGCCGCGCTTTGCCTTGTTACCTTACCCAAGAAAATGAAAATACTGAATTTTACACTTCCTGGAGTGGGAATCGAATCCACAACTTGTCGCACACTTGTGCCTCTGCACCACGACAAACGAAGACGAAATTATAATAGTATCTCAAATAACTTACATATCAATCGTGTCCTTTACATGCGCTTGCGCAAGACTACTTTACACAATAATTTAAATCTTAAATCGTATTCGCTTGAACTTTATTTATTTTTTCTCCATTAACTTGTCTAACTGGATATCTTAGTATTTCTTTGTTTTACCCTTTCACCATTTACAGTTCTTTATCCAGTTACGCATATTATTAGTATTACGTCAAGCAATTAATTTCCTACTTATATTATAAATTTGAATGTAAGTTTGTTTGTTATGTTTTTACGTCAAAACGACTCAACCGATTATTATCAAACTTTGTACACATATTTTTAGAGAAATTAAAAAAGAGGAAGAAGCCTTTTAATTTTTTTTTTTTTTTAACTTCACGCTGTATCCCGCATATAGCAGGGTAGGCAGAGGGAACCAGAGAACCTAGTGTTAAGACACTCCATTCTCTTTCAACAATTCCGTTCCCCACTTTCCGCCGAATTGAGGCATTGCGTGTTGAAAAAAATGTGTTAAGAAAATATTTTGGCAAACACGATTGTTTGTTAAAAAATCGAAAATCTAGTTATAGATTAACTCATATACACATTATACTATAGGTACGACTGCAATTGATCATGCAAGCGGAGCCGTGGATAACAGGTAGTATCATTACTAATATTGCTATTCCGTACTTATATATGTATTTCCTATATAAAGAAGGTTGGTTGGAAGAGAATGCTAAGTAGCGTTAAGCCTGCCGTTTGTACATTTTTATTTTTTGTGCAATAAAAAAAATAAAAGAATAAAGAATTTATAAATGAATAAATAATATAAATCTCTGTCTGTCTGTCTGTCTGTCTGTTACGCTTTCACGCCTAAACCACTGAACCGATTTTGATGAAATTCGGTATAAAGATAGAACTGAACTTGAAAGAACTGAAGGTTGAAATGGGGATGAAAGTTTATATGATAGTTCGTTATTGTCAAACCGATTTTGATGAAATTTGGTATGAAGATGGAGCTGAACCTGGGAAAGGACAAACTATATTTTTTATCGCGAAAAAAATGGTAAAAGAGGTTCAAATAGATGATGAAAATTTGTATGGAAGTTCCTTATTGTCAAACATAAAATCATGTAAGATTATTCAAGTGTTTACAACTTTTATACCTAACCAATGTTGACAAATAGTCTAGACCTTGGGAAAGACTATAGGCTACTCCTTACCATGTCGCGCGATATAACCGAATTCCACGCGGGCGAAGCTACGGGCGGAAAGCTAGTATAGCTATATAGCACTTCCGTTAATCTCTGAGTTATCAGGCAACGCACAATCGAAGCTATCGTGCGTAGAAAGTTGAAATTTGGCATGTAAGTATTGGACTTCTTGAAAATGATTTCCTGAAATAAAAGCAACGTAATAACTCTTACTTACTTTATTGACGGAAATAAAACTCTCTCGCGACTAATTTACTCAGCGTCCTCACCGCGATCAAACTACATTTGTTTCTACTCGAAAGAAGGTATCTTTACAATAATTCTTTGTCCAAGCAATGCGTTTAGTTTCTTAGAACTTGAAGTGTCCGTGACTACCCGTCCTTCCCATATATAATAAAATTCCACAAATGATTACAACCTTGTTCGTCTCTTAAGCAATTAATATTAATACAAATTACTAAGCAATTTATTTTATAGAAGGGTCAAAAAAAATTATATGAATAATTGATGGAATTAAATACTGTTGAAACTCTTAAGAGTTAATTATTGTTATAAGGTTTTTCTTAAATATGTATAATGCTTTATATCTTTTATATACACATACATACATAGCTTCACTCTGTATCCCGCATATAGCAGGGTAGGAAAAGGGAACCTAGTGTTAAGACACTCCGTTCCCCACTTTCCGCCGAATTGAGGCATTGCGTGCTGAGTGGCGGAACACAAGTTTGCGCTTTATGCCTTGTTATCAAATCTAGGAAATGAAAAATTCCATTTCCTGGAGTGGAAAGAAGTTTTCATTTCAAAACTAATCTAATTGGGAACCGCCTTTATATTTGAAATCGGCTAGTAAAGTCAAAGTCAAATAATTTTATTCAAAATAAGAAGTTACATGCTTCATTTTTTGAACGTCAAATAATTTAACCACCAATTCACTAAATTTAGTGCCTCAGACCTGAGAAGAACCGGCGCAAGAAACTAGCGGGATTTTTTTATTTTTTTTTATTCGTCAATAAAATACCACATACACATACATGCTTATATATGCATACATGCATTTTAATTAAATTATATTTTACTCATGTACGGTATTCTTGTTCTAAGTGTCTATAAAAAGTGGCTTAGCAAGTCATTTCATATGCGTGTCTTTTTAAATAGTGGGCAACCTTTATAGTTTAAGGCTGCATACTATATTAAGTGCTAGCAATTTCATTAGTAAGGACTTTATTTACCGACTTCAAAAAAGGAGAAGGTTATCAAATCGACTGCTTTATATATGTGTCACTGCATAACTTTTTACTGGGTGAATTAATTTTGATAATACTTTTTATATATGATAGCCAGTGCTTCTTATGTGAAATTTAGTTAAGAACAGACGAATAGTTTTTGAGGTTTTCGTAAAAAAATTACTAATTCTTTTTTGTTAAACTCTTGATTCTATTAGTAGGTAAAGACAGGGGAAGGGGAGGTAACCCCGGACACTTAAATGAAACGCAAATAAAAATACAGGATATTTCTGTGTTATTTCATATTTAATATTAAATAGGGAATTCCTTTATTTATATTAATCTATATAAATAAAGGAATTCCCTATTTAATAATACTACTAATGTTAATACTATAGTTGCAGAAATATATAACATACTTAAGATATTGTGGTACCAATTGAAGTACTCTCAATAAATAAGCAAAATTACATTAAATTGCAGTTCAAAGAAGAGTAAGAACCGTGCCCGGGGGCATCCGACAGCATAGTGTCCGGGTCTACCCGCCCGCTATCATGCAACATTTTTGAACACAGCACTCCAAATGTATAAGAATTGTTATAAATATTATAATCGTTAAATATATAATATTTACTAAAACCCTGCATAGCAGACATGAAAAAATAATTACTTATTGTACTTCATAGCCATCGATGAAATTTGACAGACGCGATGAATTTTTTAGGCGAAAATAAAACATTCTCTCACCACTAATTTACTCAGCGTCCGCACCGCGATCAAACTATATTTGTTTCTACTCTAGAAAAGGCATCTTTACAATAAATCTTTCTAATCTAAAGCAAAAGTCTAAAAAAAGCCTTTAGTTTTTTTAGAAATTGAGGTGTCCGGGGCTATCCGCCGTCCGGGGGTACCCGCAGTTCCCCTATAACTATGTACATAAAAAATACATACAAATTATGGGAACGGAAGAATAACAAAAAGCAGGTAAAGTTTATATGGAGAGGCAATATTAATACTAGATATAATATTAATAACTTTAGATAGATATATCAAGTATATGAGGATAAATAGATACATATAATATGTTGAGTTCCGCCACTCAGCACGCAATGCCTCAATTCGGCGGAAAGTGGTCAACGGAATTGTTAAAAGAGAACGGAGTGTCTTAACACTAGGTTCTCAGGTTCCCTCTGCCTTCCCCGCTATATGCGAGATACAGCGTGAAGATATGTATGTATATTATTTTTTTATATATGTGTGTGTATGTATATGTATGTACTATATGCATGATATGATTATTTATTTATGTTATATTTATATAATATATACATATTATATTTTAAATTTGCTTTTACGCACCGATATATATGTATTTCCTATATAAATAAGGTTGGTTGGTAGAAAATGCTAATTAGCGTTAAGCTCGCCTATTGTACATATTTATTTTAAATGTGTGCACACAGGCACAAGTGTGCGACTATAAACGCGATAGGTTGTGGGTTCGATTCCCACTCCAGGAAATGTTAGTATTTTCATTTCCTGGGCTTGGTAACAAGGCAAAGCGCGGCGTTGAGTTCCGCCACTCAGCACGCAATGCCTCAATTCGGCGGAAAGTGGGGAACGGAATTGTTGTATGAAAACGGGGTGTCTAGTAAACACGTTACCTTAGTAATTTAATTTTTGTTCTTAACTTCACGCTGTATCCCGCATATAGCAGGGTAGATAGAGGGAACCTGAGAACCTAGTGTTAAGACACTCCGCGCACCACTTTCTGCTGAATTGAGGCGTTGTGTGCTGAGTGGCGGAAATCAACGCCGCGCTTTGCCTTACCAAACCCAGGAAATGAAAATACTACATTTCCTCGAGTGGGAATCGAACTCACAACCTGTCGCGTTTACAGTCGCACGCTTGTGCCTCTGCACCACGACAGGCGTTATGGCATTTGTAACAAAGGAAAACATTTTTTCATCGCCTACTGCAAATTTTCTGCAAATTCTCATAAAATTTATGTTTAAGTCATCATCATATAGATGAAGGACAAAAGGGTTTCAGAAATTGTGTCAACACAATTGGAGAATAGGGGAGAACAAAGAACATCTCCTTGGGGAACATAAGATTTAGAGCAATAGGAATATGCAATAGAAGATATATCCAAAGAGGGTATAAATGTGAAAAGTCTACGATAAATGATAATCTCATAAAAAACAAAGGTACAGGTTAATAATACCTTTAGGTAATTTCGGTTTTTTTAACAAAAAAAGATTTGATTTTACGGATCTCGGTTTTTTCTGTGAGGGGACGGGGTTAGAATACAATTGCTATTCGCCGCTGGGTAGCGTCCCGTAAGAGATGGGTATACCAGTAGTTAGGTGGTAGGAGGTTCGTCTTCCGACTGGCTCGCGACCACTATCATGTAAAAGACGAACCGAATATCTAATGATGTGTTCGGGTTCGATGGCAGGTAGGTTTTCCCCTTACCCACCTATCCTTTCCCCAAATGTGGTGGTTCCGATAGCGGGCTACTACATTGTCCCCCTCTTCCATCTGTATCCTCTAGGTCGGCAACGCATCTACAATATCTCTGGTGTTGTAGATGTCCATGGGCGAAGGTAACACATACCATCAGGTGGTGCTTCGGCTAGCTTGCCATCCGTTATCCATAAAAAAGCGTATTACTTGTTTAAAAATAATTGCACTATTTATACTACGGTTTGGCTTGTTTATTAAGTTTTTGGTTTCAAATGTTATTCCTACTGTATAAAAGAAAAAAAAATCAGCGGTATTGGTTTGACATTGACCCACCGAAAATGTTTCCGCCATTCCACTTACATAATAAATATCAAAATAAATGTTTCATGTAGGAAACATTGATTTACGTTATTTCATACATCGATGACTTTTAATTCCTTACAATTAGGTTATTATGCAGTGACTTTTAGTATATTTAATTGTAATATAACAAATTAGCTATTATATACCTTATTGTGTTGTGTTAAGATCTATTTTTGTATGGCTTGATCAAAATATAGGAGAACAGAACAAAGGTGCTAAGTTAATAAATAAATGAAAAAAAATACCATCGTGGTGCAGTGGGACAGTGGGACGGAGACAGATTGTTACCGCGATTGGTAATAGATTTGATTTTCACTTGGAATCAAATGATCATAATAATCGTTCATTATGCAATGCCTAGATTTCGGGCTTAAAGAGTGAACGGAGTGCCTTGTATTGACATTCTATCAACAGGAAGGAAGGTTGAACTTCAATTACTAAATTTAACATTGAAAATTTTAACTAAAAAGTAAACCGACTTTGAATAAAATGCACTTAAAAAAAAATCTTTTTTTTTAGCTTCACGCTGTATCCCGCATATAGCAGGGTAGGCAGAGGGAACCTGAGAACCTAGTGTTAAGACACTCCGTTTTCCAAAACCAAATTATTTACAATAACTCAAAAACTAATCAGATCTTAACTAAATTTAAATGGGACCACATCAGAAGCACTAGCTATCACATAAAATACATACATAGCTTCACGCTGTATCCCGCATACAACATACATCTAACCTAGTGTTAATACACTTCGTTCTCCACCTTTCGCCGAATTGAGGCATTGCGTGTTGAGTGGCGGAACTCAACGACGCGCTTTGCCTTGTCACCAAACCCGGGAAATGAAAAATTCTATTTCCTGGAGTGGGAATCGAACTCACAACCTGTCGCATTTACAGTCGCACGTGTGTGCCTCTGCGCCACGACAGGCGTCACATAAAATAAGTATCATCAAAAATGGTCTAATCAGTAAAAAGTTACGCGGTAACACACAAAAACTGTCGAATTGAGAACCTCCTCCTTTTTTGAATGTCGGTTAAAAATAAATTAAAATTATACCTATTACACTTTTACTATAGACCGATGCATATACCATACGTCAAACGTGTCAAGCGATTTTCAACTTTAGCACTGACAAACGAAACTCGACTCTATTTTTAAAAACTTAAGAAGTATATTCATTTAACACATATTATCATTTAATCGGTACCACTCACTTGAACAGCCATTACTCATGACCTCTCAAATCTATTTATTAGTTCTTATTAATTTCAGGAAACGAACACTTCATGGGTCTAAATATACTGGACTATTGTAAACAGTCGCCAATTTATCCTGACCCCTAAGTCCTGAACTATGTAAAGTGATATTAAAACACTTGTAGGTCTCAGTAAAATGGTTCTTTATATCTTGTACTGCATAAACTAGTGGGTTACAGTTAATGGAAGGGAACTGACGTCTTTTAAATAAGAAGAAGTGTGTTTCAAAGTGTATAAGGTATTAAGTGACTTTCAAGTGTCTTTTTTAAATCAAAAATATTTTTTTATTACTTAAAAATAATATTGTTGGGTCTATGTAATTATTACGTGCATACTGGGTTAAGTAACGTTTACTCCGGTCAAGTTTGAGATGGATGTGCAAATGTACCGTTTCGTGTTTCAGAAACCACTTTAAAAAGTCGCTTTAAGCTTTTTTAATTAAAAATGTACAATATTTTAGAGCTAGTTATATTAGGTATAGAGCTAGTGGCAGAGAGTCATAGGTTCGAATCCTAATATTATAAATGCGCATGTTTGTGGATGTTTGATACTCTTTCAAGTTGTAACTACTAAACCAATCTAGATGAAACCTTTTCTTAATATTAGTTTATACATATATCAGAGTAACACATAGGCTACAGTTTATAAAGATTTTTATAGTATAGCCATAACATAATAATAAGTATTTAGTATCTCTCTTTTTTGTGAGGTCGGTTAAAAACGTTTGCGTTACTGAATGACTGACAGACAACCCACAATCGAAACTACTTGCCGTAGAAAGCTGAATTTTCATATTAGGGTGGGAAAATCTCGAAATTGCTATGAAAACGGGAAAAACGATTTAGTTCATGCAAACAAATTCAAGGGACACGGCTAGTATGGCTATATTGTTTAATCAATGTAAGAAAATTTTGCAATGTTATTTATACTCCTTTCTAGACGCTATTTGCTTGAAAATTTACATGGGTGTCCAAATCCAGTAACAATATACTATTTTCATAGCATGAACCTGATGCACTTGTCGGAACAAGGTTAACAAGAATATTATATCTGGCATCATATATCTTTCCGTTTCTTAACCGATTTCAAATGAAGAAAAAGGCATATAAGTTATTAATTCGATTGTTTTTCATGTGTTATCACATAACATTTTACTGGATGAACAAATTTTAATGATACTTTTTTATATGATAGCTTGCTTAATAGCTAGCGTATCTCATAAGTAATTTAACTTCACGCTGTATCCCGCATATAGCGGGGTAGGCAGAGGGAACCAGAGAACCTAGTGTTAAGACACTCCATTCTCCAATCTCATAAGTAATTTTAAAGTTATTCGTAATAACGTTTTTGTGTATTTTCTTTGAAATCGTTTCGTACTTCTTTGTTAAAATGTAATTAATTTTATACACTTTTTGTATTTTAAAAATAACTCGACTAATATATACAAATTAATTCTGCAACCATTTTTAATCGTCGATTACTTAACAATTGTCTGCCGAAGCGAAACGATGTTTAATGTGAAAATATTGTAGATACTTTATCTACAAAATTATCGTAACGAAAAGATAATACTGTTTATTCATTATAAGCACTTTCCTATATCATCTGTACATGTATATTAAAATTAAAAAAAAAAATGAATAATACCGACTTCAAATGAAATGTACTCAGAAGTAAAATTATTCAGAATAACTCAAAGTGTGTTCTTTTTTTTTAACTTCACGCTGTATCCCGCATATAGCAGGGTAGGCAGAGGGAACCTGAGAACCTAGTGTTAAGACACTCCGTTCTCTTTCAACAAATCCGTTCTCCATTTTCCGCCAGATTGAGGCATTGCGTGTTGAGTGGCAGAACTCAATGCCGCGCTTTGTCTTATTACCAAACCAAGAAAATGAAAATACTTCATTTCCTGGAGTGGGAATCGAACCCATAACCTGTCGCTTTACAGTCGCACGCTTGTGCCTCTGCGCCACGATAGGCGTTTCAGGAACCACTTTAAAAATTAATATAAAAATTCAAAATGTGTTCCTCAGATCTTAATTCAATTTAATCAGATCATATCAGAAGCATTAGCTATAATCTAAAAACAGAATCATCAAAAATGGTACACCCAGTAAAAAGTTGTGCGATAAGACAATTGATAACATCTTTCTTTTTTGAAGTCGGTTATAATATTATAACTATTGTTTTTACTGTTTATTTATTATGAACATTTTTCTATGGCATCTCTTACATGTATGAAACATGGAACAGAAGAAAGTGTTGACAAGTTTAGTTTAAGCCGATATATTTTGCGTTAGCCGACATTAAAAAAAGAGGAGGCTGTCAATTCGATTATTAATTTACTGGGTGAACTTATTTTGATAATTCTGTTTTTATACGATAGCTAGTGTTTCGGATATGGTTAACTTTTATATCTAATTAAAATATACATACATACATACAAACATAGCTTCACGCTGTATCCTGCATATAGCAGTGTAGGCAGAGGGAACCTAGTGTTAAGACACCCCGCTCCCCACTTTCCGCCGAATTGTGGCATTGCGTGCTAAGTGACAGAATTTAATGCCGCGCTTTGCCTTGTTCCTAAACTCAGGAAATGAAAAAATCCATTTCCTGGAGTGGGAATCGAACCCACAATCTGTCGCATTTACAGACGCACGCTTGTACCTCTGCGCCACGAGTTTTTGAGTTATTCGAAATAATTTTACTTTTTAGTACATTCTAATTTAAGACCGTGTCCTTTTTTTGTCAAAATCTTAATAATAATAAAGAAACAAACATATCGTCACCGTAGAGCAAAAAGTCACAAAGTCGAAAAACCTAGTTTTGACATACTAAAAGTCAGTGTCGAAAATTTTAAAAAATCAACGGGTTGATTATAACTCATTATAATCAATAGAACTCCATAAGTGCCGGGAGAAGTGAAAACTTGAATATTGACGTGGTGTATTTTTGATATTTTGGATAGGATATTTAGTTGTGGAATAATTTTGCACGAATTGCTTTAATTATCAGTATAAAAGTACTATAAATTGTGTGATAAATTACAATATTCATTTATTGCGCTATCATACACAAACATGACAATTTCGTCTTACTAATTTTCGATCAGGGTCACGTGTCCTGACGCGGGTTTAATGTTTTTTACCCATCACAAAAAGTGCACAATGACTGAAATAAGTTTTTACTTCAAAAACCGTACCTTGTTTTCCTTAATGTAGTCTTATATTTTTAGTTTTATATTAAAGATATATGTAATAAAGTTTTTATTATAAGTGCTGCAATCATTGATTAATTACGAAAAGTTATGATAATGACATATTTGTAACTTATTTTTTGACTGTAGTTAGTGATTTTTCACTCTTTTCTAAGTCATTTTGAAGAAAAATTACTAGATACGTAAATTTAAACTAATCAATACAAGAGACCCTGTTATGGTTTGCCTTAACAAAGAATACGTCATTTTACATAAAAGTGAATTGACATTCATAACCAATAGTAGTGTGATTAATCTATTTCTAAGTATTACATTATTATAAATAACGTTTTCTGCACATCTTCTCTATATAAACTTTAACAGAGCCAAATTTCATACTCTTCCGTCCGTGTCCCCATTGACGCGTTAACAACACGTTGTCTTTAGCAATGTATGTATATGTCAAAATATATAAACATGGATGTCAAACCATGGTAGTATGTGTTACATTTATTTTATTAATTTAATATACTTCTTATGCGTTATTTAAAAAAAAAAATATTAACATTCTGCTCTACTTCTTTATATAAACTATAAGTGTGCCAAGTTTCATGCTCCTCCGTCCGCGTAATTTTCGAAAAAAAGTATCCAAAGTTTTGCTTCACGTATTTATATATCCTTACTAATATTATAAAAGCGAAAGTAACTCTGTCTGTCTGTTACGCTTTCACGCCTAAGCCACTGAACCGATTTTGATACAATTCGGTATGAAGATAGAACTGAACTTGGGAAAGGACATAGGATACTTTTTATCACAAAAAAGGGTAGAAGAGGTTGAAATAGGAAATGCAAGTTTGTATGGAAGTTCCTTATTTTTTCAAACATAAAATCATGTAAAATTGTTTAACTGTTGACAACTTTCACAACTAAACCACTTAACCAATTTTGACAAATAGTCTAGACCTTGGTAAAGACTACAGGTTACTCCTTACCATGTCGATATAACCGAATAATTTTTTTAGGTGGTAATTATTAATATTTAGGTGGTAAAACCGATATAATTTTTTAGGTGGTAGGAGGTTCGTCCTCCGACTGGCTCGCGACCACTATCATGTCAAAGACGAACCGCCAAATATCTAATGATGTGTTCCGGTTCGATGGCATGTAAGCCAGATTTTCCCCTTTCCCACCCATCCTTTCCCCAAAATGTGGTGGTTCTGATAGTGGACTACTACATTGTCCCCCCTTCCATCAGTATCCTCTAGGTTGGCAACGCATCTACAACATCTCTGGTGTTGTAGATGTCTATGGGCGAAGGTAACCACTTACCATCAGGTGGTCCTTCTGCTCGTTTGCCGTCCGTTATCAATAAAAAAAAAAAAAAAAAAAAAAAAATACCATGCGAGCGAAGCCGCGGGCGGAAAGCTAGTAGATAATAAACAAACATTATACTCCACTATTATTCAACTAAGTGACCTTTCCCATGATCGTTTTATGGTTTTATAGTTTCTTAGCAGTTTACGATACATAATAACAGTTTAATTTTAGCACGTGTTCGTTATTCTAGTGTTTGTAATCTTTGACCTGTGATCACATACAAGATTATGTTATAATTGTCCTTATAAGTTGTAGTTACTTTAATATCATAATATAGTTTACATACTAGCTGTTACCCACGGCTTCGCTCGCACGGTCAATGTCATATATGCGTAAATGCTTGAAGGCTTTGAAATAGCAATTTTTTTTTGTAACAATCATCTGTCAAAGTATTTTTTTTTATTATTTTTTATATTATATGAAAAGTATCCTATGTCCTTTTTGATATTTCTAACAACAACGTTTTGATATAACCATAAGTGGTTGAATAATTTTCAAACAAACAAACGATTTTGATGATAATTTTTTTGTACGTTTAAAATTAGTTTTTGAGTTATTCGTAACAATTAATTAATTTTTTCTACATTTTGTTAGAAATCTGTTTTCTTTTCTTGTTAAAACCTTAATTACAATTATATAATTTGAATGTGTTAATTTTTTCAGATGTCCCTAACAGCCTATCTACGAATTATAGGTTACGCAGTAACAATAGTGATGCACTCTGGTAATCTCATTTATATGAATTATTGTATAAAGAGGGAATATGGCAATGATCCTGAACTGCAAAGTTTTAGTAAGCTACAACCAAGATATTTAACTTGTTGGACTTTTGTAAGTTATTTTCAAGTACCTTATTATTCTCTTAGTGTCGACTTTATCCTACTAGTGTCCTCGTCGACGCGTTAACAACGCGTTGCATGTATATAAACATGGTTATTAAACCACGGTATTGTGTGTAGCATTTATTTTTTTAATTTAATTAATTGTTTATGCATTATTTTAAAAAGATATTATCATTCTGCATATCTTCTCTATATACACTATAAGTGTGCCGAGTTTCATGCTTCTGCTCGTCCGCGTAATTTCTTTTAAAAAAAGTAAAAGGTTGTAAAAGGGGTTACGAGCGGGTTTTTTCTTAACGTATTAATATATAGATACACAAAGGAAACCTGAGAATTTAGCATTAAGACACTCCGTTCTCTTTTAACATTTCCGTCCTTACATTCCGCCGAATTGAGGCATTGCGTGCTGTGTGGGAGAACTCAATCACGCGCTTTGTCTTGTTACCAGAGCGAGGAAATGAAAAGATGAAATATTTATAATAATGAAGGAAGAATGAGAATAACGCCTGTCGTGGCGCAGAGGCACAAGCGTGCGACTGAAACACGACAGGTTGTGGGTTCGATTTCCACTCCAGGAAATGTTAATATTTTCATTTTCTGGGTTTGGTAACAAGGCAAAGCGCGGCGTTGAGTTCCGCCACTCAACACGCAATGCCTCAATTTGTCGGAAAGTGGGGAACGGAATTGTTGTAAGAGAACGGAGTGTCTTAACACTAGGTCCTTAGGTTCCCTCTGCCTACCCTGCTATATGCGGGATACAGCGTCAAGTTAAAAAAAATATATATATGAGAATGAGTGGAAATCGAACCGTGTGTGGATTGAATCGAATCGAATTATGTGTAATATTTATTTTATTAATTTACTCTATTTCTAACTATAAAATTATTATAAATAACGTTTTCTGCACTTGTTCCCCATATAAACATTAGCTGTGCCAAATTACATACTCTTCCGTCCTCAAAATTATCGTAAAAAGGGGTACAAAGTTTACCTATACTCGTATGTTTACCTTCACGTATTAATATTATGATATTTTTCTTCTATTTCAGTTCTTACAAATCGTGCATGCAGTTGTAGGCTTAATTTGCGAATACCTCGTAATAGCAAATTCTGAGAACAAACTGTATAAGCTGCCAAAACATTTAAAAGGGTTTAAGAACACATTATTTAGTGCTATTCTGTGGCCTTCGACATGGGTGAGTTAAATTTATTGAAAACGAGTCAAAATAAAATGTCAAAATAGTGGCCAAAAAATTGTAACATGAGAATAAGAAGATTTTTATATGTTTTAGAACATCTGACACGGCAAAGAGACACAAGCGTGCAACTATAAACGCGACAGGTTGTGGGTTCAGTTCCCACTCTAAAAAATGTAAAAGTTTAATATTTTTATTTCCTGGGCTTGATAACAAGGCAAAGCGCGACGTTGAATTCAGCCACACACGTAACGTATCACTTCGGTGGAAAGTTGGGACCGGAGTATCTTAACACTAGGTTCTCAGGTTCCCTCTGCCTATTCTGCTATATGCAGGATACAGCGTGAAGCTAAAAAACAAAAGTTATTGTAAAGTCTGGGAGAACCTAGTGTCTAAACACTGCGTTCTCCGGTTTCCATTTGAATTCGAGATACGTATTCAGTGGCGGAACTCAACGTCGCACATTTTCTTAACTGAGTGGGAAAATGAAAATATTTAATGATGATTTCAACGTAAAAAGAAAACCAATTTCAAATAAAATACACTAAAAAACAATATTATTACAAATAACTCAAAAACTGCATATTAGATCTTAACTAAATTTGAATACGACCACATCAGAAGCACTAGCTATCATATAAAAAAATATCATCAAAGTTGGTTCATCAAGTAAAGAGTTATCCGAAAACACACACAAAGTAGTCAAACTGATAATCTCCTCCTTTTTGTAAGTCGGTTAATAACAAACACTTATTTTTCTATTGCAGGTGGTGTTCACTGTATTCTGGTCTCTCTACATATATGACAGAAAGCTGATTTTCCCAAGTTTCGCTGATAAAGTTGTTACTCCAGTTTCTAATCATATTATGCATACAGCTATTATTGGTATGTTAATATTTGGGGATAATAAGACCTTTGATGGTTGTGGGTTCGAACCCCAGTAATATATTTAAGATTTTTTTTAGCTTCACGCTGTACCCCGCATATAGTTGGGTAGCCAGAGGGAACCTGCGAGCCTAATGTTAAGACATTCCGTTCCCCACTTTCTGTATTCAGGCATTGCGTGCTGAGTTGCGGAACTTAACGCCGTGATTGGTCTTGTTACCAAACCCAGGAAATGAAAATACTATTTTATTCGTTTGCGCAAGGACAGGCGAGAATAGTGATAAAAAAATCACATTCATATAAAAAATAAACTTTTCGAGCCCTTACTGATAACCTGTTGAGTTAAAGCTTGCCGCGTTATTACGTTTACAGTCAAACGTTGTCCTACTGTCCTACGATGGCCTGCATATATCTATGTATATCAACTCTTTGATTTTCGTGATTTTTACATATATTAAATGAAACTATTAACCGGATTGAACGCGTATATTTTAGTATTCGCAATTCAAATATATGTAGGTATATCAATTGAATCGGTGAGTGCAGAAACAACGTAAGTCACAAAAAATGCAAAAATTCGTAATCAATTTAAACTAGCTTAGAAAGGCAAGATGCATGTTGTTTTTCTCCCTCCTGCAAAATTTAAAAATCCGGACTTACGTTGTTTCTGCACTCACCGATTCAATTATGATGGCCATAAATATAAATTAGTAGTGAATTAACTATAAAGTAAAACTCGGTTTATTACAAAGCCTTTGGTGTGGGTTCATATCTCGTTAAGATCATAATTTCATATTTATTTTTCATCAAATTATTTATATATTTTTTTTATTTATTTTACAGGCGTAGTGCTGTGGGAGGTATTCTTTCTACCGAGGACAAGACCAAAATCTCACAGGCGTAACCTCTTTCATTTAGCTTTTCATTTAGCGCTGTATTTCTGTGTGTAAGTATATTTTTTGTATCTTATATTTTAACTTTAAAACAATATATAGAGTAAAAAATGATGCAAAATCTGCCTGGAACTATCTTCAGCTACTTCCTATCACATATTTCAAAGGCAATATTAGTAGGATCTTCTCAAATTTGGTTAGGTAGAGAGAGGAACTTGGACAGTGGAGGCGAGCGTTAAAACGGTATCAAAGGGCCCCTTAAGCCTACACTTGAGTAAGTTGTAAGTCCCAGGCACAGCAACGAGCTTCTCTTCTTGCAATGCCTTCCGACGCACACCGGCACTTGCTCATAGAATCTTTTGAACGCTAAGAAGTACTAGTGTTAATGAGTTAATGATTTAGTTATATAGCATTGTCTGAAATTTTCACGGGAATGAAAAAAAAAGGATTTTTTTTGATTGTTGGTAAAGGCCAAACCAAAAGTAGCGGTGTTTCTTTTTTTTATATGGTTGCTAAGTGCTTCTGTCTTGGTTCCATCAAAATTTATTGTGGCGCAGATGTACAAGCGTGCGACTGTAAATGCGACAGGTTGTGGGTTCGATTCCCACTCCAGGAAATGGATTTTTTCATTTCCTGGGTTTGGTAATAAGGCAAAGCGCGTCGTTGAATTCCGCCACTCAGCACGCAATGCCTCAATTCGACGGAAAGTGGGGAACGGAGTGTCTTAACACTAAGTTCCCTCTGCCTACCCTGTTATATGCGGGATACAGCGTGAAGCAATGTATGTATGTATGTATGTAAGTTTTAAGAAGTAGTTTTTGAGCTATTCGTAATAATAACTTTTTAGTATATTAAATTTGTATTCTTTTTTTGCCAAAATTTTAATAATAACATTCTTTTCAGGCTCGTATACACATACATACAGTACGGTATATGGATCTACCCTATTTTCGACGTACTATATCGCACTGCCTATTTCCCCCTACTGCCTCTCTCCATAGCATCAATAGGCTTAGGCTTCTATTACCTGCAGTGGCCCCTGACTGACACTTGCTGGCAGAAGACTGAGAAAACAAAAGTTAGATGAAAACTATTTATATTTTTTTATTATAATTTTAGTTGATGTTAAAATATATACATTTATTTTGTTTTATTGTTTTTTTTACCTTTAATGGATAATTTCTATTGAGGCCATCCAGTGGGACTGCGCTTGACTGTAAGCGTTGTGAGTTTGGTTTTCACCCTAGTGAAACGAAATATTTAATTTCTCCGCTCTGGTAAACCAAAACGCGGCGTTGAGTTCTGCTACCCATCACGCCATGTTTCAAAATCGGGTAAAAGCAGTGAACGGAGAGTCTTAACCTCAGGTTCTCCCTGATTACCGTCATATGCGGGACAAGACGTGAAGTTGAACAAAGAAACAATACATTTTGTAATCTAAGACTATATCTTTATAAAGGGTGTCCCAAAATTAACGCAAGATTTGACTTTGCCGCCATTTGCTTTTATATTCATTATTCATTCGCTATTAAAAGACTAAAATGGCATTTTCTATTTAATTCAAATCTTGCGTTAATTTTGGGACACCCTATATAAACACATATAAAAATATCGCTGTTCATTTTGCATTAATACTATTCGTTACGTGTTGACGGTATGGATGTCGGCTTAAAAAGCACTGCCTCATTTGTCCCATGGGTGTTGTATACAGGAAGTACAGCCAGCAGAAGATGGGTAGCGCAGTATTTTGAAAATTTGGCTTTCTGCGACTATCAACTCACTTGATTGAGAGATGTGTTATAATATGACGAAACCTTTAAATATTTTTTCACTGATTTCAGAAAAACAGGAGCTTATCAATTCGCATAACTTTTGACTGGATGAAACGATTTTGATGATTCTTTTTTTATATGATAGCTTGTATTTCAGATGTGATCTGACGAATACTTTTTGAGTTATTCATAATAATATTACTTTTTTTTACATTTAATTTGAGGTCGGTTGTCTTTCTTGTTAAAATTCTAATATTCTAGTATATGTCAGTTCATAATAAAAAAAAATATTGAAAAATATATATTTTATAATCATATTATAAGTGAACGATCCTTTCCGGGACGAGGAAATGATATGAAAGAACGAGAAATCTACTTTCTTGTGCTAATTAATGGAATTTGAATAAAAAAACATGACCTAGTTACTATATGTTTTATATTGACGTCTTTTAAGAGAAGTAAAAATTTAAATTAAAAATAAAATATAGCGTATTTTGGTTTTGTAGGACAGCGTAGACACGACTGGTTGTAGATTCGAGTCCTGCTTGGGGAATATATTTAAATTATTTTCATTTTCGTTGTGGTCA
Organism: Philaethria dido; assembly: GCA_033558755.1. Classification (NCBI taxonomy): domain Eukaryota; kingdom Metazoa; phylum Arthropoda; class Insecta; order Lepidoptera; family Nymphalidae; genus Philaethria; species Philaethria dido. The sequence continues at coordinate 34,927 of JAKGSA010000775.1, forward strand.
GACAAAGTGCGGAGTTGATTTCCGCCATTTACCATGCTTTATTTCCGGTGGGAAATGGGGAACAGTGTTGATAAGATAGGAACATAGGAGGTTCTCAATTCGATTGTTTTTTTGCGTGTGTTGTTATCGCATAACTTTTTACTGGGGGAAATTTTTTTAAATTAAAAGTTTGATTAGTGCTTCTGATATAGTCCCTTTTAAATTTAATTATGAACTGATGAATAGTTTTTTAGTTATTCGTTTTTTTTTGTTAACTTCTCCCTGTAACGCACATATAGGCAGGCACAGGCAAATTATTAAGAATAACTCGAAATGTGTTTTTTTTTTTTAACTTCACGCTGTATCCCGCATATAGCAGGGTAGGCAGAGAGAACCAGAGAACCTAGTGTTAAGACACTCCATTCTCTTTCAACAATTCCGTTCCCCACTTTCCGCCGAATTGAGGCATTGCGTGTTGAGTGGCGGAACTCAACGCCGCGCTTTGCCTTGTTACCAAACCCAAGAAATGAAAATACTAAATTTTACATTTCCTAGAATGGGAATCGAATCCACAACCTGTCGCATTTACAGTCGCATAAAGTAATATTACTTTATTTTAGATATATAAGAAGCGTATACGTATGTGACAGATACCAATAGAAATATATTTAGATATTCAAAATAACAAAAAACCGGCAAAACTAGACATAATTTGGAGCGCAACACACATTTTTTATGAATGATCCACCGACAGCTAACTTAACTTTCGAAAAAAGGAGTAAAACAGCTAAAACCAGTTAAAAAGATCTCTTATACCGTTACAAATGCTAATAATTGCTTTACTTTCCTACTTTGATAGAGATCTCGTAATATTAGTTGGTAGATCAGTCTTAGTTGTTTTTTTTTAAATGAATTTGAATTATATGTCAAAAGCACAAGGTTGATATTTGAATGCTTAGTTAAAGTAAAACAGAAATTGTTTTTTTTTTCTAACTACATTATATCGTGATCCATCTAATGCATTCCACTTTACAGTTTACGGTCAAGCGCATGGAAGTGTTGCCAGTTGCTTTTAATTTCCCTTAATATAGGTAAATTTGAATTATCTGCGAAAAACAAGTTATTTATTTATTTTTTTGTAAATATAACAGCTAATATTTTTTTTGTATGCATGCTGTTGGTAGCGTAAGTTTATAGTTAAAAAAATACTTTTTTTTAATTTTTGATAAATCTGAAGTCGTTTAAAAATTATTTACCTATTGTTCAAATAAACTTAGCTTTTAGTCAATATATATCCACGTATAACATAGTTAAACAAAAATTCTCTAATTATTAACTTCCAATTATAAACTACGTAACACCATATCGTAACATCATATACAATGTTTATTTTACAAATCATAATTAACAAAAATATAAAAAGTAATTGTAATCTAACAAAAAATCCTCTTTTTTCAAGAAGTATCAGACAACATACCATTATCGACATGAATCTAAATTTTTAAACTTATCTATATTACATCATATATACAATAATATCACCACAATCGTATACACAATAAAAAAATTACAGCTAATTAAAAAAAAAAGTAATAAACACGCCTCATCAGGTTACGTATAACAAAAACATACCACGGCAACACTAACATAAATCCCAAACATTCGTCAACGGCATGGCCTTGGCGTTGCACGTATACGTATAATTTAAAAAAAAAAAAAAAAAAAAACAAACTGTCAAATGGCATTATTTTCCCGCGTCTTAAGGCGATCTTCGCCATTTTTTCAAAAACGTTTCGATTCTACGGCGAGTTTGACAAAAGATGAAATTTTATTATTGTTGAGACCACCATTTTCACATTGGAGTAACATTATACGAGAGGCAGAGAAAGTTGTGGGCTATCCGACGTCTTTCATGAACTTGAGATGCCTTTTGAGTGATGAATTCGCTAACTTAGCTATGTATTTGAAGAAAGTGGTAAGTTATTTATGTTATTTATTATTGTATTTGTTTAAATTATTTACATACGTAGCTTCACGATATATCCCGCATAGAGGGAACTTAGTGTTAAGACACTCCGTTCCCCACTTTCCGTCGAATTGAGGCATTGCGAGCTGAGTGGCGGAACTCAACGCTGCGCTTTGCCTCGAACCCACAACCTGTCGCATTTACAGTCGCACGCTTGTGCCTCTGCGCCACAACAGGCGTGTAATTATTTATTCAGTAGTTATGTTATTTATTTGGAGAGAATAAAGTTAATTTCTCCGACTTCCACAAATCTCTACGTATGTAGCCTTTAATAACATATTTGCAAATTTGAAAATAATATCAATTTTTGTATAACGGATTTGTTGTAAGAGAACGGAGTGTCTGAACACTAGCCCTCTGCCTACCCTGCTATATGCGGGATACAGCGTGAAGTTAAAAAAAAAAAGATTGCTTAGAAATTTCTACGTGATGCTTATAAAGCTATACAGTGTACTTCACGTTTTCCATAAGCAGGGTAGTGAGAGAGAACCAAGTGTTAAGACACTCCTTTCGCCACTAACAATTTATATATAGTAAAAACAATATTATGGAAAAACCATAAAGGATGTTACATACAAAAATCTAAATTAGGTTCATACAGTATTTTAACACATTTATATTGTCTTACTATAACTTTTTACTAAATGAACCGATTTTGATGATTCTTATTTATTTAATAGCTAGTGGTTTTGATGTGGTACCATTTAAATTTAGTCAAGATCTGAGGAATAGTTTTTGAGTTATTTGAATAATTTTACGTATTATCGTATTTAATGAGTAAATGAAAAGTGAATGGCTCTACATTTTGAAATAGTTATTTAGAACATTGAAATTATGAAACATTATTTGTATATATAAATATTTTGACATATATATACTCAATTACACAAACTAGTGTCCCCATCGACGCGTTAACAACGCGTCTTACCAACGTATGTGTATGTCACTTTATATAAACGTGAATGTCAAACCATGGTAGTATGCGTAAAATTTATTTTAAGAATTTAATATATTTTTTATACACAATTTTAAAAAGATATTATCACTGTGCACTTCTTCACTATATAAACTATAAGAGTACCAAGTTTCATGCTCCTTCGTCCACATAATTTTCATATATTTTTTTTTTATGGATAACGGATGGCAAACGAGCAGAAGGACCACCTGATGGTAAGTGGTCCTTCGCCCATAGACATCTACAACACTAGAGGTATTGTAAATGCGTTGCCTACCTACAGACGATACAGATGGAAGGGGAGGACAATGTAGTAGACCGCTATCGGAACCACCACATTTTGGGAAACGGATAGGTGGGGAAGGGGAAACCCTGGCTTAGATGCCATCGAACCGGAACACATCATAAGATATTTGGCGGTTCATAAAAATGGATCCAAATTTTTTCCTTCACGTATTAATATACTGTTGAAGAGGGTTGAATGAAATTTCGTTCTTAACTAGTCTATATAATAATTACTATATCGAACGTGAATAGGCGTTAGGACACCTTTTTTTTTAAAGAGCATAAATTACTAAATTAAAAAATCAAGCATAATTTCAGATATAATTATGATTTTAACAATAAAAGAAAACTGACTTCTAAAAAAATGTACTAAAATGTAAAATTATTACAAATAACTCAAAAACTATTCGTCACATCTAAAATAACTAAAAATTTACAAGAGGCATTAGAAGCTCTAATAGATATCAGTGAGCTATCATAAAAAAGGATCCTCAAAATAGGTTCACCCAGGTAAGAAGAAAAAATATACAGTCGATTAAATGAAACTATTTTAACTAGATTGATCGCGTATATTTTTGTATTCGAAAATACATTTTTGGAAACCCGACGTTTCGAACACTTTACAGTAGTCCGTGGTCACAGGTAGACTTTACCTGATACGCGATTAATCCGGTTAAAATAGTTTCATTTAATATGTATAATAATCACGTAAATCAAAAAGGTCCTACCTACTAAGGTTATACCCACCTACCTAACTTCACGCTTTATCCCTAGCGGAGTAGTCAGAGAGAACGAGCGCCAAACGCTACGGTCTCTGCATACCTCTTTCGCCTCGTCCACAGTCATTAACCTCCTCATGCATGCCATCCGGGAGGTCCTCATACTTTTTAGGTGAATTTCCTCCAGTATCATTGATACTGTGTTCTCGAAGGTCAACCGAGGTCTCCACTTACCTCTCTCGCCGCTCACCTTTGCTTCATACCATTCTTTCATCACTGATCCTCTCGACGTGCCCATACCATTCAGCAAAATGTCATTATACGAGTATACAGTCGAATTGGGAAAAAACAGAATTTACACATAAAACTTTTGGTGGTAGGAGGTTCGTCCTCCGTCTAGCTCGCGACCACTATCATGTCAAAGACGAACCGCCAAATATCTTGTGATGTGTTCCGGTTCGATGGCATGGCGTGTAAGCCAGGTTTTCCCCTTTCCCACCCATCCTTTCCCTAAAATGTGGTGGTTCCGATTGTGGACTACTACATTGTCCTCCCCATCCGTCTGTATCCTCTAGGTTGGCAACGCATCTACAACATCTCTGGTGTTGTAGGTGTTCATGGGCGAAGGTAACCACTTACCATCAGGTGGTCCTTCTGCTCGTTTGCCATCCGTTATCCATAAAAAAAAAAAAAAAAAAAGACTTAGTTTAAATGCCTACTGTGGAAAATATATGTATATTTTCAATATATCAATATATTCACGCAGTAATATGTAGAGCTCAGCTCTTTATTACGAGCAATGTTATATTTGTACTACAGTGAATTACAATTCTTGATATTGTTCTTTATGGTGGGGCTTCCCTTTTAAATTTATCTCTGTAATATATGCAGCAGTTCATAGTACTTTTAACCAATTTCAAAAAAGGAGCAAGAGCACAATTTGACTCTATTTTGTATTTGGTGATTATTTTTACTATGATAGCTAGTGATTTTGATGTGGTCTCATGTAAATTTCTTTATGATCTGACGAGTAGTTTCTGAGTTATTCGTAATAATTTTACATTTTAACGCATTTTATTTAAAGTCGGTTTTCTTTTATTCTTATTGTAAAGTTTTAATAATTCTTAAAACTAGATTAGAGTACATAATCGTAGTGTCTATGTTTTTAAAGGAGTCCAGTAGTAGTAATAAAGATTAGCTGTATGGAGAAAGGAGTGTCTTAACACTACGTGCTCTTTACCATTCTACGCGGAGAAAAGCGTGAAGCTAAAATAAATGCTAATATGTAATAGGCCATCGTGGCTGAGTGGGACAGCGTTAGACTGTAATCGTGAGTGGTTGTGGGTTCGATTCCCACTCGGAGGCATGATTATATTTAAAGTATTTTCATTTCCCCACTCTAGTAAGACAAAACGCGGTGTTGAGTTCCGCTACTCAACATATAATGTCTTGAATGTTGGTAGAAAGAGGAGAACAGAATGTCTCGACACTAAGATCTCTACACTCTGCTAAGCTAGAAAAAGCGTGAAGCTAAAACAAAATGCTAATAATATATAATTTATTATCATTATAGACGCAAATTACAGTTTACCGTAAACCTATGTATGATTAAGTAGAAACTATGTCAATAACAGTTTAGCTCCTATGAACAAGTAGTTCTCATAACTTCATAGTGATAATGCTTACTTCATTTGTCAGTTTGTTTATCGTTTTTATATTAAAAAAAAATGCACTTTACTTGCGGCCTTCTTATTGTAGATATACTCATATTATTTTTTTTATGGAGAGATAGCGAGTTTATGGCGACTTTATGACCTTTGGCATTATTATATATATTTTTATTTTCTGAAGATTCTACATTAAATTTAAAAAAAATATTTCTTTTTCGCCACAAAAAGAATTTCGTTAAATCTTCCATCATGTGTTCTTCTATACTTTCCAAAGACCCAGTTAAAGCTTTCTAAGAGAGTAGAAGTTTCAACTGTCTCAGATGTTTCCCATCTGACTGTAAACGATTGTAGGTTCGTTTCCGCTCGAGGGAACGATGAAACCGGAAAGGCAAAGAGCAATGTTGAGTTCCGCCATTCAACAAGCTATATTTCGTCTTCGGGCGAAAATGGAGAACGGAGTATCTTAACACTAGCCACATGTGTTAGTCATTTTTGCCAGTAAATAGAAAAATCTTTCTTTTCTTTCCGTAAAGGAAAGAAAAGAAATTAGTTTTCCTAGTATAATAATTTTAAAGTGATATTATGAATATCTATTTCTATTTTAAAAAAATCAAAAACTTTCTACTTTAACATTTTTATGTGTTTATAAAATATGGTGTTTCATATTCCTTATAACATGATTTGTCATAAATGATCATAAAAAGAACATAAAATGATACATATAAATTTCTTTAATATTCACACCGTTATATCTAAAACGATAATTATTTCAAGTAATAAAATGAAAAGTTAAGTTAAAATTATTATGAAAACATGACTCATAAAGTTAAAATTTCATTGCAATTTACATGCACATAGAATAATTCACGTATTCATGCAACAATAAAATATATATAAAAAAAAATTATTCATTTCAGGTCGGCAGCAACCATCTTGTTATGCAAACAGCAAAAAATGTGCTGTATGGTGACTCCAAAAATCTACAGCCTTGGGGTCTAGTAATATTACTTTTGTCAAAATCGGTCAAAACATCTGGATCCAAAGTAAATCAGAAACAAAGGAAACTTGCTGAACTAACAGAAATGCTGAGAACTGGTCATCTAATCCATAGAGGAATAGTCAATGTACCATTCACGAAGCGTTCAAAAGCCACTGAATCGGTAATTTTTGGTAATAAAATTGCTATATTACTGGGTGATTACCTTTTAGTAACAGCAAACGCGATGTTAGCCGACTTAAAGGAACCAGATGTTCTATACATAATTTCCACTGCTTCTAAAGATTTGTCTGAAAGCGAATTTTTTGGGGATAGAGATGAGCAGAATATGCCTTTGCCTGGAAAACCAAATTTTAATAAGGACGATTTGGATATAACTTTTGACACATCAGCTATAGAACAGTGTGATGTTTTGGGAAAACCTAAAAAGGAGTGGACTGCGAGAACAGTATTTAATGGTGCCAGTTTGCTAGGGAAAGGATGTCAAAGTGCTATGTTTTTAGATGAGCAGAGTCGAGAGATACAAAGCAATGCCTACCACTTTGGCTGTCACGTCGGTCTTTCATGGCAGGCTGCTGCGGAAATCAAAAAAATCACTGAAAAAGATCAATTCTGCCTAACAAGTGCTCCAGTGTTATTTGCTCTAGAAGATAATCCAGATCTTTATAAATTCATAGATCGAGCCAAAAATGATGTAAAAGATATTGATTATGAAGATTTGAAATTTAATATATTGAAAACAGATGCAATTGAGAAAACTAAGATGTTACGAGATGAACATGCTAAAAAAGCAATGATGTATGTAGATAGTATTGGGAATAACGAATCTGTTGATATGATTAAGAAATTAATAAATACGTTCTAAAATATAATTTTGTTGAGAATTTTTCAACTTTGGACTGTTAAAAAGGCTATGTTAAACATAGTACATTTTTTTATTTAACTTCACGCTGTATCCCGCATACCTGCAGGGTAGGCAGAGAGAACCAGAGAACCTAGTGTTAAGACACTCCATTCTCTTTCAGCAATTCGTTCACTAACATACATCATATAATAACAAATCTATATCTTATAAATTATACTCAATTTGATTAGATCTAGAATCTAGGAGATAAGATCTTATATTTATATAATATTACCTCTAAGAATAGAATTTTGACGCTAAGAATTTCCAATTAATAATTATTATTTACAGTTTATATATATATATATATATATATATATATATATATATATATATATATATATATATATATAACTCTTTCATATATATATATTTAAATAATATATATTTTTAATATACATTGCTTTAAATTAATAATTTGTCAAACAATCGTCTAAAGTATGTACCTATTTATTTAACAATAAATATAACAGACAGTGCTACTGTTTTAGTCTGTGTAGATATGTATGCTTTTACCCTATACACAAAATAAAAAATCAAATGAATAAAAAGATTTTCCTTTTTAACCGACTTAAAAAGAAGGAGGTTCTCAACTTGACTGTACTTTTTTATATATTCCTTATAATTTTTCACTAGGTGGAACAATGTTGATGACTCTTTTTTTTTTATGATAGCTAATGCTTCTGACGTGGTCGCATTTAAATTTAATTAAGATATGAAACTAGTTTATGACTTATTCGTAATGGTTTTACTATTTAGTACATTTTATTTGTAATCATTTTTTCTGTTAATAAACCAAAAATTAAATTTATGTGGGATCACATCGGAAGCACAAGCTATGATATATATAATATTTTGGTGGTAGGAGGTTCGTCCTCCGTCTGGCTCGCGACCACTATCATGTCAAAGACGAACCGCCAAATATCTTATGATGTGTTCCGGTTCGATGGCATGTAAGCCAGGTTTTCCCCTTTCCCACCCATCCTTTCCCCAAAATGTAGTGGTTCCGATAGCGGACTACTACATTGTCCTCCCCTTCCATCTGTATCCTCTAGGTTGGCAACGCATCTACAACGCCCCTGGTGTTGTAGATGTTCGTGGGCGAAGGTAACCACTTACCATCAGGTGGTCCTTCTGCTCGTTTGCCATCAGTTATCCATAAAAAAAAAAAATATATTTAAAAAAGTCATCAAAATTGGTTCATCCAATAAAGAGTTATGCAGTAACAAACATAAAAACATACACTCGGATTGAAATAGTCCTCCTTTTTTGAAGTCAGCTAATATTTCTTTTAATTCATATTGATTGAAAAATTACTCCAAATTATATTATCAATATATATTAATGCTCTAAGAATTTCAGGTTTACATTTGAAAAACATACAATATATGAAACTTTATTTACAAAATAAAAAAAATAAACATTCAATGAAGTTGTTTCATTTAGTTCCTAAACGAATATTACACGTAATTAGACACCATCGTGGTACACATAGTAACTCACTTTTTACGCTATAGTTGTGGTTTCGATTCCTAATCGGAGAAATTTTTGGGTTGGGTTGGGTTGGGGTTTGGGTTCTCCAATAACTAAGATGTTAACAAGGAAAAGAAATCAATTTCATAGAAAGTGTATTAAAGACTACAATTACTACGAACAAAAACTTCTTGTCGAATCTTGATTGAATTTAAATGGGAAATTTAAATTTAATTTAATTTAATATTTAATTTAAATTTAATTTAATTAAAAAAAATATATTTACGAAAATTACGTGGAGGGAGGAGCATGAAATTTGGCACACTTATAGTTTATATGGAGAAAGAGTGTAGAATGATAATATATATATTTTTAAATAATGCATAAAAATTATATTAAATTAATAAAATAAATGGTACACACACTACGATGGTTTGACATCCATGTTTATACAAAGTGACATATACATCACTAAAGGCAACGCGTTGTTAACGCGTCAACGGGGACGCTAGTAAACTTTAATTATGCCAAATTTCGTACTCCTGCGTCCGCATAATTCGCCGTTCGCCGCTGTCCGCCAGAATTCGAGACATTACGCCCTAAACGGCTGAACTCAATGCTGGGCTTTGTTTTACCAGAGCGGAGAAATGAAATGAATGATAGTAAGAATGAAGAACGTGCTCAGGTGGTTTGGGCACGTCGAGAGGATGAGTGATGAAAGAATGGTGAGAAAGATATATGAAGCAAAGGTGAGCGGCAAGAGAGGTAGGGGGAGACCTCGGTTGACCTTCGAGAACACAGTATCAATGATACTGGAGGAAGGCCACGTAAAAAGCTTGAGGACCCCCCGGAGGGCATGCATGAAGAGGTTAATGACTGTGGACGAGGCGAAAGAGGTATACAGGGACCGTAGCGTCTGGCGCTCCGTTTTCTCTGACTGCCCCGCGCGAGGTATAAAGCGTGAAGTTAGGTTATGTTAGGTTAGGAGAATTGATAAAAGTTTAAATATACTTATTCTCACGAGTGGGAATCGAATCTACTGCCAATCACGTTGACAGATGCTCTTCCACTGCGTCGCCGTGGCCTCTACTTATATGCTTATTATTACCTATTATTAAGTTATAAGTATAATGATTGATTGAATTATTGAATTGATTTTTAAAAAAAATATGTTTACAAAAGAAGTTAATAAGTGCAGCGGCGGCGTTGAATTCCGCCACTCAACACGCAATGCCTCAATTTGGCGGAAAGTGGGGTATATTGTAAAGACATAAAAAACAATTCATTTTTAAATTTAAATTGTTCACATGACACGTTATAATATTCATCTCAAATAACAACATTTCATTTCTAAAAAAGGATCCTATCTTAAAAAAAATACGAAAAAAGACCTCAAAATATATTATTTTAAATATATAATTAAAATGGCGATTCAATAAATTATAAATATTAATACTAAAAGTCAAATGTCATAATCAACAGCCAGCTACAATGAAAACACGAGGATAACAACGTGCTTTGGAAATGATGTCAATATGAGAAAATAATTTATGAAAATAAATTATGGTAACAAGGCAAAGTGCGGCGCTGAGTTCCGCCACTCAGCACGCAATGCCTCAATTTGGCGGAAAGTGAGCAGAAATGTTGAAACAGAACGAAGTGTCTTAACACTAGGTTCCCAGGTTCCCTTTGCCTAACCTGCTATGTACGGGAAACAGCGTGAAGCCACAAAAATATAAATATATATATATCAGTGGGTCAGTTGCCATATTTGTTGCAGTCGTTGATAAGTTGATAAAATCGACTTGCATATACATAATAATTAAAATTTTAACAAAAAAGAAAAGAGACCCAAATAAAACGCACTTCAAAGTACAATTATTAGGAATAACTCATAAACTACTTGTCGAATACAATACGGTACGGTACGTTTAGAGACATCGGCGCCTCGAGGGCCTAATTTATACAATGATCATTTTCATTATTACTAACAAGTAGTAAGCTTTTATAAAATAAAGCGCGGCGTTAAATTCAGTTACTCAAGATGTAATGTCCCGATTTGGAGCTGCAAGTGGAAAATGGAATGTTATAATACTATTTTATCCAACTACCAATACTATAAAAATATTTACAAAGAAAACAGACTTCATATAAAATCCACTGAAAAGTACAATTATTACTTATCGTAAAAATGGATCCAAAGTTTTTGCTTTGCGTATTTATATATAGATCACTCAAAAACTGCCCATTAAATCTGAACTAAATTTAAATAGGACCACATCCCTCAACCAATCAACACAATTGCTTCACCCAGTTAAAAGTTATGCGGTAACACACTTAAAAAACAGTTGATTTTACCTTCTTTTTAGAAATCGGTTAAAAAACGTAGTTATACATAAACTGAGTGATAAGGGCCCCTTTAAATTACATAACAATATTAACAAAAACATCACAAAATCTTTGCCTAAAATTATAAAAATTGTTTACGGACGTAATACGGTCACAAGACACAGATTGTCATCAAGATTATTATCTATGATTAATAAATTATTAATATCATATTAATTTTTAATATTACGTTTTGTTTTTTTTTTATCAATGCTATAATTATAGAGTTCATTAAAATGTCTTTTGTTGTAGATCTATGTATGAGGAAAATACATCTGTTTTTTTATGTAAAAGGATAGAATTTCTTCCAAATATAATTTTTTTTTCAACTTCACGCTGTATCCCGCATATAGTGGGGTAGGCAGAGGGAACCAGAGAACCCAGTGTTAAGACACTCCATTCTCTTTCAACATTTCCGTTCCCCACTTTCCGCCAAATTGAGGCATTGCGTGTCAAGTGGCGGAACTCAACGCCGCGCTTTGCATTGTTACCAAGCCCAGGAAATGAAAATACTAAACTTTTACATTTCCTGATGTGAGAACCGAACCCATAACTTGTCGCGTTTACAGTCGCACGCTTGTGTCTGTGCCACGACAGACGACACGCTGATTATTTATAGATATTTTTTTTGTAAAGTATTACTCCCATAATTTTGATGAAAAAATTCAAAATCATTCTAAAAATTTAAAGTAGCAGGTTCAAATTCTACAAAAAGGGACATTAATTATATACAGAGAAAACATGGTGAAAACAAGCATTTCGCCACTTTACGACCAAATTTGAGTTATAGTGGCTTAAGTAGTGAAACTATGCGGCATTGATGCGAATTGTATTTCCAGAACGTAGAAATTAGGATTATTATTTTTTTTAACTTCACGCTGTATCCCGCATAAAGCGAGGTGTACAGAGGGAACCAGAGAACCTGGTGTTAAGACACTCCGTTCTTTTTCAACATTTCCGTTCCCCACTTTCCACCGAATTGAGGCATTACGTGCTGAGTGGCGGCACTCAACGCTGCGCTTTGCCTCGTTACCAAACCCAAGAAATGAAAATACTACATTTTACATTTCCTGGAGGGGGAATCGAACCCACAACCTGACGCGTTTACAGTCACACACTTGTGCCTCTGCGCCACGATAGGATTATTTAAATATAATTTTTCCTCAAATGGGAATCGGATCCACAACCAATCAAGTTAAGCGTCAGACACTGTTCTACTGCGCCACGAGGGCCTCTAGTATAAACACACTGAATTTATGAATAAATATTTACAAACATATTGTTTAATATTTATTTTTTATACTTTAGAATATCTATATACTCGTACCATAGACAAAATATTGTCCTGTAAAATAACATCTTTTTTTTCACTTATGTCATTATTACCTTATTGCAAATAATTATTATCAGGCGTAAAATGATAAAAAATAGTCATAAAAAATAATTTTCTCTGTTATTATGGTCATCTTGGTAAATTTGAGCCCAGGAGGACACTAATCTGTTGTGTCCTCCTAACTTATATTTACTTTTACTCTCTAATATATTTCCCAACAGATTTTCAAATCTTAACATCAAGTTAAAGGTTTGAAAATGCACTCAAAGTTTTATTGCATACTATAAAAAATATTCTAATGTCGTAATCCGGACACGTGTTGAAATTTTCAGGAAAATTGGAAAGCAAAGTAGGTTTTGTTTTGGTGGTAGGAGGTTCGTCCTCCGTCTGGCTCCGCGCGACCACTATCATGTAAAGACAGACTTCGCCAAATATCTTATGATGTGTTCCGGTTCGATGGCATATAAGCCAGGTTTTCCCTTCCACCATCGGTGACCTTTTTCCCCAGTGGTGGTTCCGATAGCGGACTACTACATTATCCTCCTTTCCATCTTTATCCTCTAGGTTGGCAACGCATCTGGTACATCTGTCTTATTGTTGTAGATGTTGTTCATGGGCGAAGGAAGTAGCTTGCCTGCAGGCGGTCGCTTCTTGCTCGTTTGCCATCGGTATCCATAAAAAAAAACAAAAAAAAAAAAGGTCAAAAGAATTGCAATACTTTTTACGATAGGTGAAATTTTATTTGTGTGTATTTTTTTTTAAAATAACAAATATTAGTCAGATGTAGAGAACAAAGTGATTATGTTGGTATTTACAGGTTTCATTTCTTAACCTACTAAGCATTGAAACTAATTTAATATGAAAGAATTTAAATTTTCATACATAATTGATCATATAAAATCCACTCTCCATTGACTCCATATGATAAAGTTATACTAGTACCAGAAATTAGTGACGTCCTAACTGAAAGCGGAAAGATAATAAAATTTACGTGTGTTAATAAAAATAAATATATTGAAAAATAAATGAAATAATTGAACTAATTTCGGTTTTAACAAAAAAAAGGAAATCGATTTCAATTAAAATGCACTAAAAAGTAACAATTACGAATAACTCAAAAACTACTTGTCAGATTTTAACTAAATAAAAACGGGACCACATCTGAAGTATTAGCTATCATATAGAAAAATAATCATTAAAATTCGTTCGCCCAGTAAAAATTTATGCTGTAACACATAAAAAAATACAGTTCAATTAATAAGCTCTGCTTATTTAAAAAAATCGTTTAAAAATAGTAATCATCATTACCTAATCAAAATATGCCAAGTCATATACAATTAATTAAATGTACTTCTTCAGGTCGTAGAACCTATACAAGAATTAAAATATAAAAAAAAGCCGATTTCAACTAAAATGCCTTTAAAAATAAATTATTACAAATAACTCAAAAACTACTTATCCTATTTTTAAAAAAATAGTGGCACTAGAAAAATTGACACTAAAAAGTTAAGAAAAAACAAAACAATCGAATTGGAACCTCCTTCTATTTTTACCCGACCGTCAGAGATGAGTTATGTTTTTCGCGCGGGTCATGTATGTTTGTAATATTTTTTATTACCTCATATCTACCTAAACCCTGAACCGACTTATATAATTAAGGTGACGTTAGATAGGTATTGATACTCCAAGTTTTTTTAGATATGTGACGTTACTTTTAATTCAATCTGGTGCCCTCTAGAGGCAACGTCATGAACAAAAACAAAAAAATCGTTGATGGGTACCGTGTGGAGTGTCAAATTTGAAGAATTGGGTCAGTCGGGTTTTTTGTTCTTTATAATTATTTAAAATTTAGCATTTTCATTCCTTGGGTTTGGTAACAAGGCAAAGCGCGGCGTTGAGTTCCACCACTCAACACGCAATGCCTCAATTCGGCGGAAAGTGGGGAATGGAATTATTGAAAGAGAATGAAGTGTCTTAGCACTAAATTCTCTGCTTCCCTCTGCCTACCCTGCTGTATGCGGGATACAGCGTGAAGTGAAAAATATATATATATTTAAACTAGTAACATACTTATATAGTCTACGATTTTTTGCATAAAATTAAAACAATTTTTATTTATGGGACGAGCGTTCAGGTCACATCATGGTAACATCAGAGAAGCTAGAGGTGCGTTGCCGGCCTTTTAGGTGGAAACAGACGCGCTTTTTGAAGGTACATATACACAGCATGATAGTCAGAGAGAAGTTAGGCTGAAACACTGCATTATTTACTTTCAACTTGTAATCGGGACATTGCATGTTGAGTGGCGTAACTCAACGCCGCACATTATCCTACCAGAGCAATAATAATTTCCCCAATCGTGTTTAAGGTCAGATGCGCTACTATGACCTCTAATTTAAATAAAGACCATAATCAATTAATTTGGTTAACAAAAGTATTTCGCTCTACATAGAGCCTTCGTCAATCAATGCTAAGGATTCCCAAGCTATGCGGATGAAGACGGGCTGACATTATGCAAACTATACAACGTTGTCATAACATGTTATCAGTTATAAAGATACATATCAAATTTAATAATCATCTTATGATTTAGTTAGAAACAAAGTAATTTGTATGTAAAATTTAATATAATATTTATACCAAATTTTCGCCTCTTTTGGTCCAAGACACATATTTACCATTTGCACTTGAGTTCGAAATCGTGTTTTTTTAAATAAATAAAATAGATCTGACTAGACTCATCATCGTCACGTTTTATCCCGCAAAGCAGGAAAATCAGAGACAATCTAGTGTTAAGACAATCCATTTTCCTAACTCTGGTAAAACTGGAGCGTTGACATTCGACCAATAGCACGCAACGTCTCGAATTCTGGACGAAATTGGATAATGGCCTGTCTTGACATATTTTTTAGCTTTACGCTGTATCCCGCACGTAGCTGAGTAGGCAGAGGGAAGCAGGGAACCTTACGTTATGTTACACTCATTTCCATTTCCCACTATATATTTTTAATTCATTCACAAGAATTTGGTTCCGCTTTATTAGAAAGATAAAGCTTCGAATAAATTGTAACTAAAAGATAATTTCCTTTCAGGAGAACTGAAGACTGTTAGGGCGGAAACGTGGCGACGACAAACCGAACCACGCTCAGTGTGCAGACCTACTACCATGCGATCGGGTAGCCGAAAGTCGCTGGACGCGAGAAACGAAGGACCAATTGTCTCCTCAATAACCGTTTCGTATGCTGATGCTTAAAACACATATCTTATCACCGTGTATGGCACTTAATAAAAAATGTCTGTCAAACACATGGTAATGTGTGTAATCTTTACATTATTTTTTGAATGTATTTATACGTCTCCCTTGTTTTTGTAAAAAGAAATGTGTGTAATGTTTTTCTTTACGTAATAATACAATGCTATTATATTCATAACTTTATGTGTTCGTGTGGAAAGCGGCAAATGGACTCTTTGAGTAAAACTGCGATTTTTTTAATTTTTATGAACTATTTTCCAATTACTTGAGAAAATGTATTTCTAAAATCAAAAATAAAAAAGAACGACGACGTAACTATTCTATTTTTAAATTTTGGTAATCATGTTTGCAATTAAGGTTTTTTGCTAACTGATAGTTTTGTTTTCACCATGATACAAATGTAATTTGGAAAAAATATTTAAAATTGTGTTTCAGCTTCATTCTCTCCCGAATAGCAACTCTCCGTTCTCTATTTTCCTTGTGAAAAAAGAGCCCATCGTGGCGAAGTACGACAGCGCATGACTGTAAATGTGATTGGCTGTGAGTTCGTTTACCACTTTAGGAAATTATTTTCATTTTCCCGCTTTGGTGAAACAAAACGAGGCGTTGAGTTCCGCCACCAATATCTTGAAATCTGGGGTAGAGTAGGAATCAGGGGTGTCTTAACACTAAGGTCCCTTTGATTTCTCTGCTTCGCGGGAAAAGCTGAAGCTGCAAAAAAACACTTGGTTTCTCTGAAGGTATTTCAAATATATTTTTTTTAATATTTGACTTACCTATTTTTTATTCTGATTTAAGTTACAGATTATTATAACGCCTGTCGTGGCGCAGGGTCACAAGCGTGCGACAGTAAACACGACAGGTTGTGGATTCCCAATTCAGGAAATTAAAATCTTAAATAATATTTAGTATTTTCATTTCATGGCAAACCGGGCCGTTCAAATACTCTTATTCAGCGGAAAGTGGGAAACGGAGTGTTTTAACACTATATTATCAGGTTCCATCTGCCTACCCTGCTATATGCGGGTTACAGCGTGAAGCTAAAAAATAGTTACAGATAGCCGATTAAAATCGTTTATGTTTTCAAGAAAAGGGATCGAAAGTTTTTCCTTCCCGCATTAATGACAATATATGACAATTAATGCAATATAAAAATATTATAAACATGGATACTCAAAATTCTAGGCACTATAATATTTTTTGCTTCAATTAATTAAATAGCACTAAATTAAAAGTAAATTAACAAAAAGATGATGATTTACAGTCTTCGGGATTTTCAATTTGTTTTTTAACCGATTTCAAAAAAGAGGTGGTTTTTTTATTGATGGAGGATGGCAAACGAGAAGAAGGAGCGTGATGATATGTGCTTACATTTGCCCATAGACATCTGCAACACCAGAGGTATTGTAAATGCGCTGCCGATCTAGTATTCAGATGGGAGCGGGAGGCGATGATATAGTGCCTATGGCAGTACGCCATTGGAACAATTACATTCTGGGGTAAGGATAGGTGGGAATAGGGTTAAACAGGTTTACACGCATCGAACCGGAACACATTATTAGATATTTAGCGGTTCGTTTTTGACATGATAGTGGTCGCGAGCCAGTCGGAGGACGAACCTCTTACCACCAAACTACTGGGATATCTTGTGGGACACTACCCAGCGGCGGAGGGGAATTGTATTCTAACTCCATCCCCTCACAGAGGAAAAAGGATAAAATTCCTATTTGTTGTGTGTTACCGCATATTTTTTAGTGAGTGAACCGATTTTGAGTTCTTTTTGTGTCCTTCTAATGTGAGATTTGAAAATTAAATTTAGTTAAGATTTGACGAAGTAGTTTGAGTTATTGGTAAAAAATGTGATGCAAAAAATTACTTTTTGTTAAAATTTTAATATATTTTTTAAAATTAAGAAATTACAATTTTTTAAATGTGAACAAAATATGGAGTCCAAATATGAATTATGACAGAATAGTAATATATTAAAATATTATGTAAAGGAAATAGATAACGATCAGCTTAAACTTTATCCGGAAAATCTATTAAAAGTATTTACTGCTTTGGCCCATGTCACTCTAGATGTTGAGGACATAAGGCATGAGCTTGGAGCGTTTCACAAAATCTTCTTTTTGTTAAATAGTTTGCTTCCATTTTTCGGTAAACGTAAAAACTTCCAATTTTGAGTTTTAGATTTAATTAAATATAAGGCGTTAAGAGACTTAAAAATAAATTGATTTTAATGCTCTAACGTATTTAATTCAGGTCGGTTCTCGTGTTTGCAGAAAGAGAGAGAAAACAATGTACTTTGGACTCCAGTTGAAGCTTAAAGTTTCGAAAAAGAATTTTTACAAGAATTTATTAAAATGAAAAATAAAAGCAAACCAACTTCTAATACAATGATATAAAAAATAAATTTGTTACAAGTCCAAAGACTATACTCAGATTTAACTAATCAGAACCACTAGCTATCATATAAAAAAAAAGAATCATCAAATATGGTTCACCCAGTAAAAAGCTATGCTTACCGCATACATTAAAAATACAGTGAAACTATAAAACACCTCCTTTTTTATTTACGCCATGCACATGTAGTCATTTAGTAGAAACACATTACCCTGAATGGAAACCAAATAAAATTAAATTTATACAGACAAATTTCTGGTATCTCTAAAAATAAAAAAAATAAATAATAGATAATTAAAAAGTAAAATAATTACGAATAACTAAAAAACTTCTCATCAAATCTTTAAAAAGATTAAATGTGACCACATTGGAAGCTATAAAAAAGAGTCATCAAGATTGGTTCACTCATTAAAACTTACGAGTGCCCCTGACGCGTTAATAACGCGTTGCCAAGCAACGTACATGTCACTTTATACAAATATAGATATCAAGCCATGGTAGTGTGTGTAACATTTATTTTATTAATTTAATATATTTTTATGCATTATTTCAAAAAGATATTATCATTCTACACTACTTCCCTCTGTAAACTATAAGTGTTCCAAGATTCATGCTCCTGCGTCCGCGTAATTTTCGTAAAAAGAAATAAAAAAGTTTTTGTTTCACGTATTAATTTATAGATACCAGAATCATTTTATTTTTTTAATAAACGCTACATCGTATACCATAGGCATAATCGATTTAGTTGTACGACTTGTCTCGCTACGCGTCGACTACGTTTCTCACCCCCCTATAAAAGCCTTACAATGCCTTTCCACCAGTCAGTGTTACACAGACAGACGTTCAATTTTAAACATTAATATAAATAGATATAAATATATATAAAAAATATTGTGTTTTTGATTAATAAATAGGTGAGTATTTATATGAATTTAATGTTATTTGTATGTTAGTTATTTTTGGAAAATAAAAAGTGAATTTCAAATATTTAATTTTGTGTGTTTTTTTAATATAATTAACGTATTTTTAATCTATTTTGAAAAAAGGAGGTTATCAATTCAATTGTATTTTTTATATGCGTTAATGCGTAACTTCTTGTGTGAACCAATTTTGATATAATTTTATATATCATAGCTAGTGCTTCTGATTTAGTCCCATATAAATTTAATTAAGATTTCATGGTTAGTTTTTGAGTTATTCGTAATAATTTTACCTTGTAGTGCATCTTATTTGAAGTCGGTTTTCTTTTATTATAAGTTATTTTAATCAATAAATTGTTTTATGATTTTACACGTTTTTATAATTTGTACGTATATTTTAAATCTAGATTATATCTAGATCTAGAAAATATTTATTGAAAATAAAATATGAAGAAATGTTGAATAATAAAGTAACGGAAATAAAATTAAATTTATTTTGCTAACTTTTTATATTTTTGTTCAAAACTTTTTCTTTGATAAACATTAGTACTTCAATACTACGGTTAGTTTTTATTTAAGTTTTTCCTTTATATTGTTAGTTTCAAGTAAAATTAGTAAGTAAGTTAAATATACTGTAAACGAGATTGGTTATGGGTTCGATTCCCACTCGGAAAATAATTATACATATTTAAACACCTGTCGTGGCGCAGAGGCATAGGCGTGCGACTAAAACAAGACAGGTAGTGGGTTCGATTCTCACTCCAGGAAATAGATTTTTTCATTTCCTGGGTTTGGTAACTAGCTCAGCACCTAATTCCTCAATTCAGCGGAAAGAGGGGAACGGAGTGTCTTAACACTAGTTTCCCTCTGCTTACCCTGCTATATGCGGGATACAGCGTGAAGCTATATATGTATGTATGTATTTAAATTATTATTAATATTTTATTATTTCTCTGCTCTGATAAGACAAAGCTAAGCGTTCGGTTAAAACATTCTTTTCTCTTTTTCTCTCTCTATTTTTTGCTTTTTCTTCCCCAATAATTCCCCCAAATGGGAGTAGAACCCACAACCACTCGCGTTTCTGGTACCTGGAAGTTGTCGAGAAAATACCTGAAGACACCCGAACATTGCCAAAGTGCCGAATCGAAGAATTTTTGAATTGAACCGATTTTGATAGTATATTTTTTACGTACACAGAAAGAACCTAATGTCAAGAGATACTCCGTTCTCCTTTAACTTTTAGCTTATTTATACATTTTTTTTTCATAATATGGAAGTTACATTCCTTTCCCCACATACCGCTCAATTTATAGACATTGTAGGTTGAGTCGCGGCAATCAACGCCGCGCTTTGTCTTACTAGATCAGAAAAATTAATATAATTTAACACATTACCTTAGCAACGTGTATTTTAAGCTTCAACGTTAAATACAAGGTAGTGAATATTAGTATATCGTAAATAAGGTAAATAAAATAGTTTAATAATTTTAATTACTAAAATATTTTATTTTATTAAATTTTTAAATTTAACAAAAAAAGGGGCCCCAAAAAGTGCACTAAAAAGTAACATTGTTACGAATAACCTAAAAACTAGTGAGATTTTAACTTAATTTAATTGGGACCAGATCAGAAGCACCAGATATATAAAAAAGGAATCATCAAATTTTAAATGAAATTTCTGAAATTTCTTCAAAAAAAATTCTTTAAAAAAATCAGATGAATTGAAAGTCCAAATAAAATGCACGAAAAAGTCAAATTTTTCGGAACAATTCAAAAACTACTCGTCATGACTATATTTAAATTAGACCACATCAGAAGCACTAGCTATCAGAAAACAAAGAATCATCAAAATTGGTTCACCCAGTAGATAGTAATACATACATAGCTTCACGCTGTATCCCGCATAAAGCAGGGTAGGCAGAGGGAGCCTAGTGTTAAGACACTCCGTTCCCCACATGCCGCCGAATTGAGGTAGTAATAGCGTAACACAAATTAAAAAAATAGTCAAATTGAGAACCTCATTTTTTGAAGTCGGTTAAAAAGGACTTTTTGTTCCACATGTCTATGTATAAATACGTGAAGCAAAAACTTTGTACCCCTTTTTATGAAAATTAAGCGAACGGAGGAGCATGAAACTTGGCACACTTATAGTTTATATAGAGAAGGAGTGCAGAATGCTTAAACTTTGTTTAAATAATGCGCAAAAAGTATATTAAATCAATAAAATAAATGTTACACACACTACCATGGCTTAACATTCACGTTTATAAAGTGACTTGTATGTATATACATACATTGCTAAAGACAACGCGTTGTTAACGCGTCACCGGGGCGATTAGTTAATATAATAACTTAGGAGTACAAAGTACATAAAAGTGCAATTGCAAACAATATGTCCGACGATACATCACAATCTGTCAGAGATATGTCATACGACTTTATTATATTGAATGTTGATACAACAATACTATGTTACCAATAATAGAAAATTTATTTACTTATTTATTGAATTGAAAACTTCTTTAGAGGCGATGTGCACTTTTTGTGATGGGTAAAAAATGTTAAAGTCGCGTTAGTTTTGTAACAAGGCAAAGCGCGGCGTTGAGTTCCGCCACTCAGCTCGCAATACCTCAATTCAGCGGAAAGTGGAGAACGGAAATGTTTAAAGAGAATTGAGTGTCTTAATACTAGGTTCTCTGGTCATCTCTGCCTACCCCGCTTCTGGGAATTCTGCCTGGGACTGATTTCTCATCTATTTTTGGCCCATAGTATCTAAGTGGCCTTTGTCTAATAAAAAAAAAGAAAAAGAAAAGCAAAATTCAAAGTAATAATTTTAACCTACTTCAAAAAAATAGAAGATTCTCAATTTGCTTGTATTTTTTTATATGTTATCGCATAGCTTTTTACTGATTGAAATAGTATTGATGATTATTTTTTATATTATTACTATTGACGTGGCCCTATTTAAATTTAGTTAAGATCTAACAAGCAGTGTTTCAGTTATTGGCAATAATTTTAATATTTGCCCTTGATGTAGTCAATTTAAACCGAATCGAATATTATTTTTCTGATGATTCTTGGTGGTAGGAGGTTCGTCCTCCGTCTGGTTCGCGACCACTATCATGTCAAAGACGAACCGCCAAATATCTTATGATGTGTTCCGGTTCGATGGCATGTAAGCCAGATTTTCCCCTTTCCCACCCATCCTTTCCCCAAAATGTGGTGGTTCCGATAGCGGACTACTACATTATCCTCCCTTTCCATCTGTATCCTTTAGGTTGGCAACGCATCTAGTACACCTCTTGTGTTGTACATGTTCATGGGCGAAGGTAACCATCAGGCGGTCCTTCTGGTCGTTTGCCATCCGGTATCCATAAAAAAAAAAAATATATATATTTTTCTGCACTTCTCCGTGTAGACTATAAGTATGCCAATTTTCATACCCCTCTATCCGCATAGTCTTTAAAGACCTTCATAAAGGATTTCAAAAAGGCGGAGGTTCTGAATTCGTATTACCACATAACTGGGTGAACCAATTCTAATGATTATTTTTTATATGATAGCTAGTACTTCTGATGTGGTCCCATTTAAATTTAATTACAATCTGACGAGTTTTTGAGTTATTCCTGATAAGTACCTTTTTAGTGTATTTTATTTGGTATCATTTTTCTTTTTTTAATGAAATTTTAATTATCATTAAAAGAGATCCAAAGTTTTTCCTTCATATAATGATATCGATATTTAACGTATTGTATTTAATCAATACTTATTTAGTACAAGCTTCTACCGGTAGCTCTAAGGCTTCGTAGTCTAGGGATTATTGTTATGTGAATGGTAATGCAACCGAAAATACCACGTTTTGCTTTAAATTATCTGGAAATAATGGGTTCGTTTTCCATTCGGTGGAATATTTATAAACTAGTGTTCCCGTCAACGCGTTAACAACGCGTTGCCTAGCATTGTAAATGTCTTTTTATATAAACATGGATGTCAAACCATGGTGTGCGACATATTTATTTTATTAATTTTATATATTTTTATGCTTTATTTTAAAAAACTATTGTCATTCTGCACTCCTTCGCTATATAATTTTTTTCCCAGATTCCAGATTTTCCCCTTTCCCACCCATCCTTTCCCCAAAATGTGGTGGTTCTGATAGTGGACTACTACATTGTCCCCCCTTCCATCAGTATCCTCTAGGTTGGCAACGCATCTACAACATCTCTGGTGTTGTAGATGTTCATGGGCGAAGGTAACCACTTACCATCAGGTGGTCCTTCTGCTCGTTTGCCGTCCGTTATCAATAAAAAAAAAATATATAAACTATAAGTGTGCCAAATTTCATGCGGCCCCATCAGCGTAATTTTCGTAAAAAGGGGTCCAAAGTTTTTGCTTCACGTATTAATATATAGATTAATTCTTATAGGAAAAATATATTTCAAAAACATAGAAACAGAATTTACTGACAAAACTTACGCGTAATTGAAAACTATATATTTTAGATTTATCCAGTTATTCACGCCTGTTACGAATATTTCGCTCACTAGTAATGAAAGAAATCTGACATAACACTTGTAATTTGTGATAAATCATCGAAGAAATTTAAATTCTTTTTTATGATGAGTTATTAATAAAGAGTAAAAAAAAATCATTTTTATTCGAAAGGTATGATACGAGTATGTTTATGTTTACTAGTGTGTCCCCGTTGACGCGTTAACAACGCGTAGTCTTTTGTTGTAAGAATTATTGCATTTATTTAATATACTTTATTATGCATTATTTTTTAAACATGTTAGCATTCTGTATGCACTATGCAATGTTAGAACTTTGCCTGTCTATTTTCACACATACGTTAAACTTTTTACCCGATTTCGAAAAAAGGAGGAGTTTTTTAAATTCGACTGTGTTTTTTTGGGTGCTATCAATTTTAGTTCTTTTTTTATATGCCAACTAATACTTCTATAGTTCCGTTTAAATTTAGTTAAGATCTGGTGAGAAAGATTTTTTGAGTTATTCGTAACTAGCTTTCCGCCCGCGGCTTCGCCCGCGTGGAATTCGGTTATATCGCGCGATATGATAAGGAGTGCCCTATAGTTTTTCCCAAGATCTAGACTATTTGTCAAAATTGGTTAAGTGGTTTATGTGGTGACGTTGTAAACAGTGAAACAATCTTACATGATTTTATACGATTGTGTTGTTTGACAATAAGGAACTTCCATACAAACTTTCATCCCCTATTTCAACCCCCTCTATCATTTTTTTCGCGATAAAAAGTATCCTATGTCCTTCCCCAAGTTTAGTTCTATCTTCATATCGAATTTCATCAAAATCGGTTCAGTGGTTTAGGCGTGAAAGCGTAACAGACAGACAGACATAGTTACTTTCGCATTTATAATATTAGTAAGGATAATGTTACTAAATTTTTTATATCTTTACAGGTATACATACTTTGTAAGAAAACACAATGGATCACAACGAATTTCGTGTGAAAGGTATGTATGTACTTATATTTAATATTATTTTTAGCTGACATCAAAAAAGGAAGAGGTACTTATTTCGACTGCATTTTTTATATACCGCATAACTTTTTAGTGGATGAAAAAATTTTGATGAATCTTTTTTTATATGATATATGGACTTTTTGAGCTATTCGTAATTTTTTTATTAGATTTTACTTCAAGTCAGTTTTTTTTTGTAAATCTTAATTATCATAAGTACTACTCATACATTCCACAATCAACCTTTTCCTTGATCTAGTAACAAAATTCATTAATATTCTGGAAACGTAACACACGATAATCAATAAGGGTTATTATTTTAATTATTGAGTATTTATTCTTGTTGTCAACTTTATTATTGATTTGTCAATGTCATTGTAACATGTTATTTTTTATACTGTTGCTATTTCCAATGTCATCCTTTTAACATAAAATATTATATCTGAAGTTAACTGAAAATTGATTATGCTTCTCGAGAGATAACTCAGTGTTATGCCACTTTGTTTTTCACTCTCCGTCCGATTCCGAGGCGGTAGGTATAGATCATAGAAAAAAGTGTCTACCATTTTTTTCTCTTTGCCTACGCTTCGAAAAACACAAAAAGTAGCTGAGTGTTTAGAGATCATGGAAAACAGAGTGTCTCGTCACTATGTTACAGTCTCTTTGCCCATCCTTCTATGCGGTAGTAAGCGTGAAACCGATGCATTTTCCCCTTAAACTAATGTAAGGACTATTCTTCTATAAGTTTTTCAAATTTACCACCCTCATACAACTAAAACTATAGTGTTACAGTGCGACAGCGTCTGAATGTAAACACGTTGTTTATGGGTTCGATAGCCAATCGGGGGATTATTATATTTAAATTATTCTCATTTATCTGCTCAGGTAAGACAAAACGCGGCTGAGTTCACTTAACCCGCAACGTCTTGGATGCGGAAAGAGAACGGAGTGTCTTAACACTAGGTACCCGCAAGGATAAAGCGTGAAGCTAACAAACACTGAGCGACAAAGGCTTATTATGTCAATATAAAATGTATGTAAATCCTTATTACTATCATCAGACGTACCCTGAAACATATGAAGTGATAAATAAAGAGTCAAACAGTATAATAAAATTTGCACCCCGGTCCTGGCTTAGAGGATAAACTGTAACGATACAACATGCGTTCAGAACTCAATATCGTTCCACAGTTTTATTGATATGTTTTAAATTTGAATAAATGCTTCGGATTGATTCTTGCCTAACGTGGCGCAGAGGCACAAACGCGTGCGACTGTGAACATGAAGGTTGTGAGTTCGGTGCCCTCCAGGAAATGTAAAATTTAGTATTTTTCATTTCTTAGGTTTAGTAACAAAAGACAAAGCGCGGCGTTGAGTTCCGCCACTCACCACGTATTGACTCAATTCAATAAAAAGAGTGGGGAACGGAATTGTTGAAAGAGAATGGGTGTATTAACAGTAGATTCTCTGGTTCCCTCTGTCTGCACCCTGCTATAAGCGGGATTCAGCGTGAAGTTAAAAAAAAAAAGATTCTTTTTAACCGACTAGACAAACGGGAAGATCTCAATTCTATTGTATTCTTTATGTGTGTTACCGCATGACTTTTTACTGGGTGGATTAGGTTTGATGATCTAAGTAGTTTTTGAGTTGTTACTAATAAAGTATTTTTTTAGTGCATTTTAGTTAGTTTTGTTTTGTGTTTTTCTGTGAAAGGTAATGTATATATATATATATATATATATATATATATATATATATATATATATATATATATATATATATATATATATATATAACTATATACTGCTATATTCTATGTATATTCTTCCTTACTTTCACATTTTCATATTACTTAACTAAGCTAATTAAAATAAGAGATATTTTTTCCAAAGAGAGTGTAAGTATTTCAGTTGCAATATGTTAATATTTTAATTATATAGCTTTTTTATTGATAGATGGATAAAAAAATAAAAATAATTAAAAATGTAGATAAAAATAGGCTTCACCTAACCTAACTTCACGCTTTATCCCTAGCGGGGTAGTCAGAGAGTACGGAGCGCCAAACGCTAAGGTGCGGCGTTGGGGACCGCCACCCAGCACGTCAGGTCCAAGGCAGGAAGTTGAGAACGGAGCTACAAATAGCTACGTGGAGTAGTTTGAAGCTATTCATAATAATATTATCTTTTAGTGCATTTTATGTCCAGTCGATTTTCTTTTCTTAAGTAAATGAATACCACTTGCGAATCAAACACTTTGCAATGTTTTTAACAGCAAACGAAGAAATTTACATTTTAATTGTAATGAGAAAATGTTTTTTACTCCTTCGATGTGCTATCTCTTTGTGTCGGGACTTGGAATGTCTCTATGGATAGATGATTAATTAAGATGCTAATTCAATTAAATTAATAATACTAGAAACTATGCGGTATGGATATATATTAAAAACATTTTTTTTTAATTTAGGCTAAATTTCTTCTGAAAAAAACAATTGATTTCAAATATATGTATTAAAAATATTATTACATACTACGAATAACTCAAAAACTGCTCTTCAAGGTCCTAACTTAAGCCAGGTTTTCCCCTTTACCACCCATCCTTTCCCCAGAATGTGGTGGTTCCGATAGCGGACTACTACATTGTCCTCCCTTTCCATCTGTATCCTCTAGGTTGGCAACGCATCTAGTACATCTCTTGTGTTGTGGATGTTCATGGGCGAAGGTAACCACTTACCATCAGGCGGTCCTTCTGCTCGTTTGCCCTCCGGTATCCATAAAAAAAAAAAAAAAATTAAATGTGATTACATCAGAAGCAATGTCTATTAGCTATAAATAAATACGTGAAGCAAAATCTTTGTACACCTTTTTACGAAATTCACGCTGACGGAGGAGCATGAAACTTGGCACACTTGTAGTTTATATAGAGAAGGATTGCAGAGTGCTAACATTTTTTTTTAAATAATGCATGAAAAGTATATTAAAGTAATAAAATATATGTTACACACACTACCATGGTTTAACATTCATGTTTATATAAAGTGAGACAGACATTGCTAAAGACAATGCGTTGTTAACGCGTCATTGGGAACGCTAGTTTAAAATGAAAAGTATATAAAAGTAATAAAATATATGTCACCCACACCACCATGGTTTGAAATTCATGTTTATATAAAGTGAGACATACATTGTTAAAGACAACGCGTTGTTAACGCGCATCGGGAACGTTAATATAAAAAAATAATCATCAAAAGTGGTTCACATAGTAAAAAGTTGAAACAGTACCAGCAGTCGAGGTGAAAACAGCACAGCTAAAAATGATAAATAATTTAAAAAATATATTATTTATATTAATTTATTTTCCTAGCCAAGGAGTTAGTAGACTACATAGCGGACTACCTAGAGAACATTCGCGACCACCGCGTGTACCCAGGGGTACAACCAGGATACCTTCACAAAAGACTGCCAACTGAGGCACCACAGCTGCCTGAGAAATGGGATGACATCTTTAAGGATGTGGAAGATCATATTATGCCCGGTGTAAGTATTGATGACCTTTAAAATGATTGTTTTTCAAAATTTCTATTCAATTTATTGACTCATGTAAAATATCCAGGGAAGCTATCCATAGAGATAAATGTCGGAAAACATAAGATATAATAAAAAATGTAGTTCGTAGCGAAAGGTATGAACTAGGTATATGACCATGTGCTTTTGGTCACTGTTTGAAATTTTTTAGGTTAAATATTTGTCACATTAAGTTATGTAGTTATGTAGTTTTCCTTGTGAGGGGACGGGGTTAGAATAAAATTCCCTTCCGTCGCTGGGTAACGTCCCGTAAGAGGCGGGTATCCCAGTAGTTACGTGGTGGGAGGTTCGTTCTCCGTCTGGCTCGCGATCACTATCATGTGAAAGACGAACCACCAAATATCTTATGATGTGTTCCGGTTCGATGGCATGTAAGGCAGGTTTTCCCCTTTCCCACCCATCTTTTCCCCAAAACGTGGTGGTTCCGATAGCGGACTACTACATTATCCTCCCCTTCCATCTGTATCCTCTAGGTTGGCAACGCATCTACAACATCTCTGGTGTTGTAGATGTTCATGGGCGAAGGTAACCACTTCCCATCAGGTGGTCCTTCTGCTTGTTTGCCATCCGTCATCCATAAAAAAAACACTTGATACACTATTGAATACGTGTTTTGATTTATTGTATGGAAATTACGGTAAAATATACGTTGCCTTAGCAACGTGTATGTCATGTTATACAACAGTGTAGTTTTAGTTTTATTTGATGTGTTTTTTTTCTTTTTTTTTAACTTCACGCTGTATCCCGCATATAGCAGGGTAGGCAGAGGGAACCCGAGAACCTAGTGTTAAGACACTCCATTCTCTTTCAACAATTCCGTTCCCCACTTTCCGCCGAATTGAGGCATTGCGTTTTAAAATCTTTATTATTATATGTCTAGATAGTGTGAAACAAAAGAAAATTATTTTTCATTTTGTAATGTTGTGTACATGAAATTATTTATATTCATATTTTCATCTCAATTCCTCTCTTTGTAATAATAATAATCTAGTTTTAACTAGGATAATAAACTTAAACGTAACTGTTACACTGCTGTTTTCCTGTTTACTTCTATAAGATCAGTAACTTAAGTGAAGCCTATCTAGTGTAAATATGATTGACATTAAATCTAATCGTGAAATCATATATTTTTCTTCTTAAATCTATATATTAATACGTGAAAAAAAAACTTTACGAAAATTGTGCGGAGAAGAATATGAAATTTGGTACAGTTAATGTTTATATGGGGATATAGTAAAGGAAGCGATTTTTTTATAATAATGTAATAGAAATAGATTAATTAAAACACTACCATTCGACTAGACGCTTTTGTGTAAAATGGCATATTCGTTGCTTGGGCAACGTGTAAAGAGGACCTCTAGTCTAAAGTATTTTAAATATATTTAGTATACATTTAACCAGTTTCAAAAATAGGATAAGATTATCAATTAGACTGTACTTTTCATATGTGATATCGCATAACTTTTTTCTGGTTGAATCAATTTTGATGATATTTTTTTATATGATAGCCAGATACATTTAATTTTAATTAAGATCTGACAAGTAGTTTTTTAGTTATTCGTAATAATGTAACTTTTTAGTGCATCTTATTTGAAGCCGATTTTTTTTTGGCAAAGACTTAATTATTGTCTTCTCAAATCTAAATTAAATTACGAATATTTAATAAACAACATATTTTCACCAGATCGTCCACTGGCAGAGTCCACACATGCACGCCTATTTCCCGGCGCTCACCTCCTACCCTTCTATAATGGGTGAAATGCTATCAAGTGCTATGAATGTACTATGTTTTACTTGGGTAAGTTAATCTTTAAAAAATAATATTTTAAGAAAATAGTTTAAAAATGTACCTGTGTACAAAAAAATACATACTTATAATTTTTGGAACTTTTTGTCTGTCTGTTTTCCAGTTTGTATGTTTGTCTGTTTGTTTCTTTGCACACGTAACGAGCTCTGAAACTACTGGAATTTTTTTAGCTCCACCCTGTATCCTGTACATAGCAGAGTAGAAGGAACCACAGAACCTAGTGTAAAGACACTCCGTTTTCTTTAGTAGTAGAAGAAATATATTTTCTCATACAGTTTCAAGCAAGGCGAGTCATTATACTCTATTTTGACGACTGGAAAACCATAATATGAGACCATCGTAGCTCAGTGGTACAGTGACCGGCTGTAAACGCGATTGACTGTGGATTCAATACCCATTCGAATGAAAATTAAATGATTATATTAAAATTTTTGTAATTTCTTAACTCTGGTAAGGCAAAAATGCGGCGTTGAGTTCCGCCATCTCAGTGGAAAAAGGAGGATGTTGATACAGTTCTTCTTTCTGAGTACATAGTGTTAAGCTAAAAAAAGCCTTTAATTTTAAATTAAAATCTATTATTACTTACTTAGGCATCTTCACCCGCCGGCACTGAACTGGAGACCATTGCGATGAACTGGCTCGGCAAGCTTTTAGGTCTTCCAGATTGTTTTCTTAACGAAAAAAATGATAGTCCTGGTGGTGGTGTTATACAAGTAAGCATATAATTATAGATACACATATTATAACTATATTTGTAACCGAATTCAAATGAGGTTCTTGATTCGACTGTTTTTTGTGTTTCACTGCATATCTCTTTACTGGATGAACCAATTTTGATGCTCCTTTTTTAATTTATAGTTAGTATTTGTAATGATATGAAACTTAGTTAAGTCTGACGAGTGGTTTTTGAGCTATTCGTAATATTTTAGATACATTTTATTAAGTAATTTTCTCTTTATCTTATTTATCTAAAATATTGTTAATACACTATCCATGACATATGGTCCTTACCTTTTAACTATATCTATATATATATATATATAGATATATATATATTTATTAAAATATAATTATGGATACATTAACTTACACAAATATAACAATATATATATATATATATATAAACTTTGTGCCTTTTTTACGAAAATTACGCGGACGAGAAAGGAGTGCAGAATGCTAATATATTTTTTTAAATAATGCATACAAAGTATATTAAATTAACAGAAAAAAAGTTACACACACTACCATGATTTGATATCCATGTATATAAAGTGACATATACATTCCTAAAGACAACGCGTTGTTAGCACGTCAACGGCGACACTAGTAATGAGTTATTACACATAACCCAAAAACTAGTCGTTTTATCACAAGTGCTAGCTTTCATACAAAAAAAAATCACACAAAAAAACAGTCTAATTGAAAACCTATCCTTTTTTGAAATCTGTTATTAATAATAGAAATAATATTTTAATAACTAGACAACAGCAAGTGAAGCAACTCTAGTAAGTTTGCTAGCGGCTCGTACAAGAGCTTTGATGGAGCTTTCAAGTCTCAACTCTGATATGCAGTCTTCGGAGCTTTTGGGTCATCTGATCTGTTACTGTTCTGATCAAGCTCACTCTTCTGTTGAGAAAGCTGGGCTTATTGGTAAGTTAAGTAAAATAAATAATAGTTTAAAAGGACTAAAAAACGCCTCTCATGGCACAAACGTGCGATTTTTAAGTGGGGAATGGAGTGTTGGAATGTTGAACATTAGTTTCTCAGGTTCCCTCTGCATACCCTGCTATATGCGGGATACAGCGTGAAGCTAAAAAAAAGACTAAAAAATGAAAAGTATGGTGTCGATAGATTATTTAAAAAGCAAACCACGCTTTTAATTTCTTTTTTTACTTTGTAGTTAAACTTTTCACAAATGCGTATTTTTTTTAATTTTTAAGTTTTTTTTATATTTTTAAATGTGATTTTTTTGTATATTATTGAACTATCATCAGTCCTTGATTTAAATCTAAAAAAATCATCAATGGTCAAATTAAGTTTAAATTTCCGTTACACAAACATACATACATTCTGCTACTGACTTCAAATAAAATTCTCTTAGAAATACAATTATTACGATTTTAATTATTTCGAAATTAACTAAATTTAAATGTAACAATATCAGAAGAACTAGCTAGCTTCTCTTCTTATTTTTCTATCTATCATATAGGTTCGAATTCTACTATGTTCAAATTTTTATATATTTTTTAAATAAGTTCACTTACTATAGGAGTATATAGTTGTAATAGTTCGCCTGTCGTGGCGCAAAGGCACATGCGACTGTAAACGCGACAGATTGTGGGTTTGATTCCCACTCCAAGAAATGGAATTTTTCATTTCCTGGGTTTGGTAACAAGGCAAAGCGCGGCGTTGAGTTCCGCCACTCAGCACACAATGCCTCAATTCAGCGGAAAGTGGGGAATGGAGTATCTTAATACTAGGTTCCCTCTGCCTACCCTGCTATATGCGGGATACAGCGTGAAGCTATGTATGTATGTATGTATGAGTTCTTATGCCTTCATAAGAGTATCAAAAAAATATTTTACTTCAGGTCTAGTAAGAATGCGTTACATCGAGTCAGATGAAAACCAGTGTATGCGAGGAGCTAAACTAGAAGAGGCGATACTGAACGACAAGGCAAAGGGGTTGGTTCCGTTTTGGGTAAGTATATCTTAATTTCATATTATATGCTATAAATTTATGCTTCCGTCAATTCTAGCGGCTGAATTTAATATTAATTATTAGTTATTAAATTATTTTATATAATTATTTGAAAGAAGTAAAATGATATTGAATATTTTCATTTCCTCGCTCTGGTAACAAGACAAAGCGCGGCGTTGAGTTTCGTCACTCAGCACGCAATGCCTCGATTGGGCGGAAAGTGGGGAACGGAAATGTTAAAAGAGAACGGAGTGTCTTAACACTAGGTTCTCTGGTTCCCTCTGCCTACCCCGCTGTATGCGGGATACAGCGTGAAGCTAAATAAAAATACTAATATAAAAATATTGTATTCATTATTTACGATTTTAAATACCTCCCATGGGTTTTGTTATGAAGATAATAATGGTATTGTAAATTTGCTATTTTAAAAAACAGCTGAGACGCTCTCTGGGACCAATTATAATAAGATTAGATGACAATAAGCTTAGTGCTTTGTAGACACTGATTGGTTGGGTATTTCAGAAGTAAATTAGTATAAAGACTATTATAGCGCAGTGGGGAGGAAGTTGGGTTGGGATATATTAGTTATAGGTTCACATTTAGGGTTGGAGATTTTTAATTTTTATAGTATATTATACAAATATAAAATAATATGCAAATATTCACTTGCCTTATTGAAAATAATTGATTTTAACATAAATAGAAAACAGACTTCAAAAAAAAATATCATTAAAAAGTAATATTATTACGAATA
This sequence comes from Philaethria dido, assembly GCA_033558755.1. Taxonomy (NCBI): domain Eukaryota; kingdom Metazoa; phylum Arthropoda; class Insecta; order Lepidoptera; family Nymphalidae; genus Philaethria; species Philaethria dido. Next base: position 68,571 of record JAKGSA010000775.1, read on the forward strand.
ACTCAAAAACTACTCATCAGATCTCAACTAAATTTAAATGGTACCTCATCAAAAGTAGTAGTAATCATATACAAAAAACAAACCTCAAAACTGATTCACCCAGTTCAAGTCATGCGGTAATACATAAAAAAAACAATCAAATTGATAACATTCTTCTTTTTTGAAGTCGGTTAAAAATATATAGCTAATAAGAATGTCATCGCTTATTATCGGGTCATTATTTTCCATACATTGATGCTGTTGATATCTTATTAACCAGCTAAGTATGAAATAATGAGTTTGAAAGACACGTCGCATGTGACGTGTAAGTTTTACCTTAACTAAGCTGACTTAATGTGTTCGAATAATCGACTAATGATTTTAATTTCGGCAATTCATTTATTAAAAATGTGTTAAGTAAATGGAATAATATAATGAAATATCACATATTCCTATTTATTCCTAAATTTGAAATGTCCCTAGAAATGAAATCGCTAGAAATTCTTCATATGTATAGAAAAAACCTTTTTGTAATTTCACGCATTATATCTGCATTCAGCGTGAGATTTAAAAAAATAAACACCGTACTACTGTACGAGAGGAAAAACATAGTGTTATGACACTCGGTTCTATACATAGCACTTTATATTAAGTTACCTACGTACGTACATTAACAAATATGTAAAAAAAAATAATTCAGGAATTAAACCCGCGCATCTTTTATTGATATTTATGGCCACTAAGCCACATGTCAATATAATATACATATGTATGTCTCGAGTAGGAATCGCACCCAAATATTTTTCTTATTATAAATTTCATATTATATGAGAAAGACGTTTCAAAAATAATTAAATATATATATATAATTTTTATACAGGTCTGTGCCACATTAGGCACAACAGGATCAGTGGCGTTCGACAATCTAAGGGAGATAGGAGAAGTGTGTGAGAAACACTCCGCGTGGCTTCACGTGGACGCTGCTTACGCTGGCAGTGCCTTCATCTGCCCTGAATATAGGTATGTAATATATGATTTCTTTTTCATATTATTTATAAAAGCTTTTGTTTGACTTGTCCTGCTCGATTACTTATTACCCGTTTTTAAAAAAAGGAGGTACTATATTTTTTTATTTGTGTTACCACATAACTTTTTACTAGGTAAATCAATTTCGATGATTCTTCTCTATATGATAGCTATTAGCTAGTGCTTTAAATGTGGTTCCGATTAATTTAAGTTAAGACCGGACAAGTAGTTTTCGAGTTATTCTTAATAATTTCATTTATTAGTGCGTTGTATTTAAAATCGATTTTCTTTTTTTGTTTAAATCAAATCGATATAATTTTTAGTTGGCATCATTGTCAACTAAAAATTATATTCATTTTGTTCTCATATATTTTATGTGCAATAAAGAATATTATATTAATATTTTCTAATAGACATTGGCTTGATGGCGTCGAATTGGCCGATTCGTTTGCATTCAACCCTTCTAAGTGGCTGATGGTGAACTTCGACTGTACTGCCATGTGGTAAGTAAAATAGGGCAGAAAATAGCGAAGAGTGGATCATGTAATTAGTTAATCTACCGTTCACTACATTAATCCGTGTCCGTCTGTCTCTCTGTCTTCATTCTCTCTACCTAAATCAGTACTTGTTTTAAACCTGGTTTCAAGCTATATGTACCAAATTACTATAAGCCGGGTTAATCCCGTATTTTAGTATTCCACAATACATTTATTGGGAAGTCGAGGTTTTCAACCAGTAGTCCCTGGTCACAGATAGGTCACTCACGAACTATTGTAAAGTGATCGAAACGTCGTGTTTTCTAAAAAAGTTTTTTTTTATATTAAAATATACATGATTAATATGGTTAAAATATATTCATTTAACATGTGTAAAAATTGTAAAAATCAAAGATTCTACCAGACACTTCTTTATTTTGTATCAACTCTAGTCTCTATCACGTATGGGATTCGAGCGGAAAGTGGAGAAAAGAGTATCTTGGCACTAGTTTCTATGTTAGCAGAAAATATTCTACTAAAATCGGTACAGCTATTTTTATTTCTTAGAATTAAAGGCAGAAATAAGGAAAAACATACATAATATAATATATTTCAGGGTCAAAGACAGCACTGCCCTACATAGGACGTTCAACGTTAATCCGATTTACTTGCGACACGAAAACTCAGGTAATGTTTACGTTATTTAATTTAATTATATCTGTGTCAAGCGTTAATAGGTTGATAACTCGACTTGTATGTACTATTTGCTTTATTTATGGGGTGAATAAATGATTAAATCCAAATGAATTAAGCCAAACAAATACTTTTACGTAAAAAGTTAAAATATCATAGTATTTACAGTTAGAGCTTCAACTTAAAAATACCTGCCCTGAAAAGTATGAATTTTCGATTCATCAAGTCTTAATACCTGATATATATTATCAAATATATAGAAGGAAGATGTTATTTTGAGTAATTTCCAAAAAAAAGGTGTTAGTACTACTATATTATAATTTTATAGAGCGTAAATCATTAATAACGGTTTTTTATTATTTAAATAATAAATATTAACTCTTTTTTTTCTTTCTTTACAGGAAAAGCTATCGATTATATGGTGAGTGTATAAATAAATCTTAGCATCTAATACTAATGAATAAATTATCTTTGACGTGAGCTATAAAAATAAATATATATTTTAAAACAGAATTATTGTATGTATTTAAAAGTTTATTAAAAAAATCAATGTCTGTCATAATGACTGTGATAATTTCGAATGAAATAATCGTGTAATAAATTACAAATTAAATTAAGAGGTCTTAAAAAATATCTGTCTTTTTTTTTGTATTTTGGTTTGTTTTATTTTGTAGAGATACCATTTCTTAAGTTGATTTGTTGGTTAATAAAATAATCTTTTGTGAGTGATAAATAGAAATAACCATAAAAGTTCAAGTTGAAAAGCAGCTTCACGCTTATTTCCACATAGAAGTGTAGATAGAGAGAACCTAGCGCCAAAACATTCCGTTCTCTACATTCCACCTAAAATCAAAGTATTGCGTGTTGAATGGCGGAACTCAACGCTGCGCATTTTCTTATCCGAGCAGGAAAATAAAGCCTACAACCACTCGCATTTATAATCAGAAAATGTCCATCTGTACTGAAATTAACAGTTAATAATTTTAATCTCAATCAAAACCATTAGGTGGGTTCTCAAGACGCGAACACCAAAAACAAAATAGACATAGACATCAAACGTGTAGATGGTACTGACATTACTGACATCGCTGACAAGCGCAATGACAGTGTGTCCACAAATGATGAAGGTTACCCCACCAGTGAAGACTTGGATGATGAAAGTGATGAAGAACTAAAATTGCATGGATATAATGCAATTTCATCTGGTTGCACGGAGAAAATACAGTTAGAAAATCCTGATAAGAAGGAGCCTCTTGTATGTTTGTTTTGTTTAGGTGGTGGTATTGGTGATGGGTCTGGGATTTGGTGTTCTTTTTCAGCTTCACGCTGTATCCCGTATAGCAGGTTCAAGTGAAACCTAGTGTCAAAACACTCTGTTATCCATTTTTCTCTCTAAATCTACATGATGTGTTGAGTGGCGAAACTCAACGCTATGATTTGTTTCACGGGAACGTAGAAAGAGGAATGACGTAAGAAATAGATATAATCTTTGCCCCAAATGGGAACCCAACCCACTGCTAATCGTGTTTAGTCAGATGACACCTACTGCGCTACTATGGCCTCTGGTTTGGTGGTTTGCTTACATTATAGCCTATATATTAACAGTTATGGATTCAAGAAAATTCTACTTTATGTTATTTCATGTGTATTTTATGATTTATCTGTTTCTTATTTTCAATTATTTCATAGTTTCTTTTTTATTTAGTAAAACTTTTCTGTATTTTTAACTACAATTTTTTTTAAGTTTCATTATATTGAATAATATAATAGATATAATATTAAAGTGTCAAAGGTGTTTGATTCTATTTTCTGTATTCATTAATTTGTTTTTCCAGCATTGGCAAATACCTTTGAGCCGTCGTTTCAGGGCTCTGAAGCTGTGGTTCGTTCTAAGAAACTATGGTGCTGTTGGGCTTCAGAAGCATATTCGTGAGGTGATAAGATATTATTTTAAGAATTTTTGTATCACATCGATTATAAAATATACAAAAAAATATATAATTAATACGAATAACTCAAAAACATAAACTAAATTTAAACTATCAGAAATACTAGCTACCATATAAAAAAATCATTAAAATTGTTTACCCATAAATTAAATCTGTGAAACGTATAAAAGAAACAAATAGAGTCCTCTTGAAAACGTCCTTTTTAGAAGTCGGTTAAAAATACGAACAAAAACAGTAGATGAGAGTTATGTAGATCATAAAAATGGTTTTAAAAGTAGTTAAATTTTTCGTTTCAGAGTGTCCGTCTCGCCCAAAAATTTGAAGCTTTGGTCTTAGCTGATCAACGATTTGACATTCCACAACCTAGGAATTTAGGTAAAATAATTTTATTTACATTTTTTTTTAACTTCACGCTGTAACCCGTATATAGCAGGGTAGGCAGAGGGAACCAGAGAACCTAGTGTTAAGACACTCCATTCTCTTTCAACAATTCCGTTCCCCACATTCCGCCGAATTGACGCAATGCGTGTTGAGTGGCGGAACTCAATGCCGCGCTTTGCCTTGTTACCAAACCCAAGAAATGAAAATACTAAATTTTACATTTTCTGGAGTGGGAATCGAACCTACAGCCTGTCGCGTTTACAGTTGCACGCTTATGCCTCTGCGCCACGATAGGCAAATATTATTTACATAATATTTTGATATTAACAAATATATATAAATACTCATATTTTATTTAAATAGCGTAGACTCTGAACTGGGCATTATTATGATAAGCAAGTAGCTTCATCCATATGTTGTTTTCCGCTTGAATTCAAGACATTGCGTGTTAAGTGGCGCAACTTAACGCCGCGCTTTGTCCTGCCAGAGGAATGACATTAAATGAAACATGTCATTCTCACGAGAAGGACCCCACAAAAACTCGCGTTTACAATCAAAAACTGTCCCAATCCACTAGGAGAGGTATACTTCTAATGATTTTACTTTAAAATTATATGTTATTCTTCCAGGCATGGTCGCTTTCCGTCTTAAAGGTGACAACACGTTAACTGAGCGTCTGCTTAAACGCTTAAATGCAAGAGGCTATATCCACGCTGTACCTGCGTGTTTCAAGGGAGTGTACGTCATACGTTTCACCGTGACTTCCCAGAGGACTACCAATCAAGATATTTTAGGTGAGGATTTTCATAGCCAAATACTTAGCTGGGTCAAAGCCTTAGATTTATAATAAGGTTTGAATAATTTTAACACTCATAAGTGAAGTGAAGTAGAAATATATTTCTAGTACTCATGTTAAATGAAGAAATATTTGACTTTTTTTTTAACTTCACGCTGTAACCCGCATAAAGCAGGGTAGGCAGAGGGAACCAGAGAACCAAGTGTTAAAACACTCCATTCTCTTTCAACATTTCCGTTCCCCACTTTCCGCCAAATTGAGGCATTGCGTGTTGAGTGGCGGAACTCAACGCCGCACTTTGCCTTGTTACCAAACCCAAGAACTGAAAATACTAAATTTTACATTTCCGGGAGTGGGAATCGAACCCACAACCTGTCACGTTTGCAGTCGCACGCTTGTGCCTCTGCGCCACGACAGGCGTTTGTAATATTTTGATTTAAAATTTAAAAGTATTTGTTATAAAAATGTTGTATGATTTTGATATAAAAATAATTGGTATAACTTCACAATTTTCTCGATAGATGACTGGAATGAAATCAAGACCGTTGCTTCTGAAATATTAGTAGAGGTGTACGGATCTGATAAAGGCAATATTGTTATACCAAAGAAGCCAAGGATTTCTTTGAAAGGTATTTATTTTATACTCCAAAAATCTAGCAAATAAGAAAAAGAATTGATAGATTTTTAGTTACATATTTGTTATTTTTAACCGACTTAAAAAAGGAGGATGATAAATTTGACTGACTGACTTTATTTTTTTATATAAGTTACCGCATAGCATTTCGATGGATGAATCAATTTTAGTGATTCTGTTTTATATGATAGCTAGTGTTTCTGATTTAGTGCCATTTAAATTTAGTTTAGATTTGAAAAGTAGTTTTTGAGTAATTCGTAATAATTTTACTTTTTAGTGCATTTTATATGAAATAAGTTTTGTGTTTTCTTAGAATCTTAACTATTGTCTAATTTTTTTAGAAACTCGAGAGCTAAATGCTACTTTTGGCACCAGTCTCCTCCTTGCCAATAGTCCAATGAGCCCAAAAATTGTAAACGGAACTCACGTCGCTATTTGTGATTATGAACAAGTGCTTTCGTCTTGTGCACAAACATTCGCACAATTGAAAATGGAACCTAAGGATAGTCCTGGTAAGAATTGAATATATTATTATGATTATTGTACATGTGGATAACAAAAGGTATAGCGTACGTATAAGAATTTTGGCGTGGCTGGATGTAAACTTTTTTGCTTTAAGGGTTTTTTGTTATCTCCTAATGGATACAGAATATCCTACGTTAAAATTTCTATACGACATAATATAGGAATTTTAACGTAGGATAAGATATAGATAGATAAGCTTTTATCATAATTTTTATTCTACTTTAAGAAAAATATTTTTATTATATATCATTAAAGAATTTCCATATCATTGGATCGAAAAAAGCCATGAAACCTGACAACATCTTCAAAACTTCCTTAGATATTTACAAAAGATATTTTATAACCTTACTCACTTACATTCGCATTTCATCTATTTTTTAATACATCACGAGCATAACATAACACGCTTTACTAACTTTGTCATAGAGATGCGTAGACGCATCCGCGGGATACGCATGTGCGGAAAGAAATATTCGCTTGATTCATACATGGACATGGTACAGGGGCTTATGGTGGAACAATCTTTACCTCTCTGCTCGGAAGATGAGAGAGAAGACGCATCTAATGGTAACTGGGTTTTCGGAATATCTGGCTAATAATTATTTGCTATCGCCTGTGAAGTAACCGTCGTTCATAGTTTTTTTTTATGTTTATGTTGTTGTATATGTTGTTTTTTGTATATGTGTATGTTGTTTTAGTAAAGTAGATTTAGTTTTTATCAATCATGTTGTGTTTTAATTTTATTGGTTTATTTTAGGACCGAAAAGTGATCCAATTGGAGCTAAATATTGAGGTAATTCATTTGTTAAAGGTGGCGGGTTGATAGTGCTTGATGATATATGTATAGCTTTAATATTTATAGCAAATAATAGAATGTAATAGTATTTAAGACAATTATAAGATATTTGGATATATTACAGGTTCTAGTCCCGGCGAACGATCTTCTCTCACGACTTCTCCTGTAGCATCTGCAAGTAAGCGAGAAAATAATACAGAAACAAATCAATTAAATGTACCATCCACTGGTACACCCTCCAAACCATCTCGATCCAAATCAGTTGACATTTCCCTATCTGAACTAAAACTAGATGAGGCTACTATATCTATTGATATGAAAAATAATGAAATAACTATAACACCTACCGGTTCTAAGAAAATTGATGAACATGTACGTTTTAACGCTATCAATGAAAAATTGGATATTGGTGATAATATAAGTCATGCTTTTGGTAACTTTGAGGATGCATTACTAAGTGATTATCGTTCTGATGTCAAAGATGATTCCTCCAAACTTACTATCAAAGGACCTGGTAGCTACATTAAGAAGTTGATCCAACAATTCAGCGAAGGACCCTTCGAAGTAGAAGAACCAAAGGCAGAAAATGAAAAAGCGATTTCCAAGCAAACAATGAAAGATAGAGCCGATGCGATTTGCAAGAAATGTTTTCATTACAAAGGTAGAATTAATAAATAAATGACCGTATTACGATTTGAAGTATTTAATTATATTATTACTGTTTTTTTTTTAATTTTATGTTTATTACTGTCAAGCACAATTATACAGTTTTTAACAGAATTTGCTTATTTTGATAAGATTTTGTTTAAATGGAAGCGCAAACGATATACAACCACAGATTATCCATAAAATATAATGTAGAGAATATAAAAAAATATAATATAAGCTTTTAGATGTAGTTTTAGATTTAAATGCATATAATAGATATTTAGATGTTAGAAGTTGAAATACTGCTGTGCCACATCAATAAATAATAAAATTTATAAATTTTGAAGTAGACAAATTGTATCGAATATTAAAATTAGAATAAAAATTGTAATCGATTGTAGTTACATTTAATCGAATAATCGATATTCCTATTGAAAATGTAAAAAAAATGTTAAATAAATATGTTTATTGATGCTGTTGTTGTTTTATTTTAAGCATGATTTATTTTTTTCTTAAATTCATATTATGGAAAATATAAATCATGCACAAGGCATACATATATATTCAAAGATGCATACAAATAAAGACAATTTTGACAGATTATAAATGAAAAAATATAGATATATATAAAAGCAGAAAAACCGGATTACATATACAAACATTGAAAAGAAAAAACAAGTCTAACAGAGAAAATAGAATGATTAGCATTCAGGGTCCATTTAAAATTTATCATACACGACATCTTGAAAAAATTTGGTTGGTTTAATATTGGACCGATCAATGCAGTCAAAACATCGACTGATAAACACATTACCTTACTTTGCGTTACGTAGTTAAGTAATAACATAAAATTAAAAAAAAAATCCGACTAAACCAATTGTTCAAATTAGGAAGCAAATACAAATAGAGTAGGCTATAAAAGCTAGTTATAGGTTATATATTTGAAATGTGCTAATTAAGTACTTTCATTTCATACTCCACCCATAAATGATTTTGTTGTTTTTATTCATGACGTAATTGCCTCTAGAGGGCGCCATATTGAATTAAGAGTGACATCACATATCTAAGAACACATGCAGTATCAATACCTATCTAACGTCAATTTAATTATATAAATCGGTCCAGGGGTTTGGAAGACATGAGGTAATAAAGAATATTACAAACATACATGATACGAAGAAACATAACCCTCCTCTGACAGTCGGATAAAAAGGGGAAGATAACCCTTAGATACTAGAAATAAAAATTATATTGCCATAACATTTTAAAATATTTTATTAATTGCATAACAGTAGTCAGTAGTCGAATATTAAAATAAAATATATTGAGCATTTGAATTGACATCTCTGCATATTGCACTTTTGTGGCTTACAGCTTAATGAATCTCGAACGAGATATTCTTATCTCATATAGAGTTAGTCTTTTTAACCGACTTCAAACAAAGAGGAAATTCTGAATTCGGCTGTATTTTTTATGTTTGTTATCGCATAATTTTTTATTGGGTGGACCGATTTTGATGATTTTTGTTTATATGATAACTTAGGCAGGCATCTGATGAGGTCCCGTTCAAATTTAGTACTAAAATATAATAATTTGGGGTGAGCCTTCGTAATGACCGACTTTAAAAAAACGTGTTTACTCTTTAACAAATGTCACGTCTATTCTTACTTTAAAAAATCCATTACGTATTATTAAAGGTAAATGATAAATAAATTAATAAATTAATTCAATTTAAGTTGATTTTTATGTGAATTAAAATTTCAAATTATTTTTTGATAAGATAGCGCTTCTGATGTGGTTCCATGTAAACTAGTTACGATCTGACAAGTAGTTTATTCGCAATTATGTTACTTTTCAGTACATTTAATTTGAAGTCGGTTTTGATAATTATATAAGTAACAATACCAATAAAAAAAGATGAGAGGTCCCAAGGGACACCCGGATGGAACGAAGTTCCTTTGTATTAATTAGTCAAGGAAGTTATTGTAATAATTCTTACTATAACACTCTGTTCATTGCAAAATTGAGAGACGAAACGAAAATTACTGGCGTACATTCTATGAGAGGGAGAGAGAGAGAGAGAGAACCAGACAGAGAAACACACGCACGCCGCACGGCTTATGTATAAAAAGTGTCGTTACAACTTTTGGTCTTAATTTTTTTCGTCTAGTCCCCTTACGCAACACGCGATTAGGAACTTCGTTCCAATAGCAATATTGAGTATTCTTGTCTTGGATATACTAAAAAGACTGACATTCTATGATGACCAATTGTTTATATATAGACCGTCATGCAGTTGGTATGTGTGTGCGTTCGATTGTGGCTTCAATTCCCGAGAAAGTGATTATATTTTCATTCTTACCATTTCTCCGTTTTGGTAACATAAAGTGCTGCGTTGAATTCCGCCACTCAATAATGTGGCTTGACATTAAGTATGAAACAGATAATAAACTATACTTGTTACGGTCTACAAATGCAATATACAATATTTTTAATAGAAACTTTCATATATTTAAATTAGAAATTTAAATAATATATAAATATATTTCATTTATATATATATTTTTAAACTATTCGTATCTTTCAAGAGATTCATAGAACAATGTTTATATTATTATTATAAATAAATAATAACTTTATATAATAAAAATAATACATTTAAAATGAGAATAAAAATAACTTAAAATTTAACTACTTATGCTATGATAAATTAACTTAATTCTAAACTTAACTAAGATAAATAAATGCATTTTAATTTACATTAAATTACATATTTTACAATATTTATAAAGTAAAGAAATTATTAATTTCTTATTGGCTTAGAGAGCTAGTATACACCGGAAGTGGAACTTAGGGATTCGAATCTACGCCTCTTGGTAAGGGTGCGCTAAAACATGGGTTCTTCGAATTTCTTATATGCTTGTTACTGTTTATTTAATAATTTAAAAATATTTATCCGCTGCGTTTATTTTTTTGTCTCCTAAAAATGTTTTTCGTATCCTCTGTGTGTGAAGTTTAAAATATCAAAAAACTGTCAATCGACACATTTTGGACATACCTAATATATTAAATATTTTATGTGTCTAAAATATTAATTATTGAATTTGTTGGCTTATTAAATTTCGGTAATATTAGTAATATATTTTTCGAGGTTTTCAATTCCATTGTATTTTTTCAAGCGTGTTCATCATGCATCGCTTTTTAATGGGTGGACCGATTTTGATGATTTTTCTTTATATGATAACTAGTGCTTTTGATAGGTCCCGTTTAAATTTAGTACTAAAATATAATATCTTGGGGTGGGTCTTCGTACAGTAATGACCGACTTTAAAACAATGTGTTTACCCTTTAACAAATGTCACGTCTATTCTTACTTAAAAAAATCCATTACGTATTATTGAGGGTAATAATAAATTAATTAATATATATTTTTAATTCAATTTAGTTCAAATATTTTGTGAACTAAATTTTCAATTTTAATATTTTCTTAAATTAAAATTTAAATTTTTCCTTTGGTCGAAACCTAAAGGTTATAGGTTCGATAATTGTAGATAATTATGTATATACCTGTACCAAGCGTGAATAGATTGATAAGTAAATAGGGAATTGTTTTATTAATAGGGTGGAAATATGACTTAATACAAATATATCAATTACATCATTCACTTTTAGATAAAATCAACTTAAACTAAAAAAATGCCTGTTCTGGAAAGTTCACTTATTCACGCCCGATACAAATATATAGATCACAAAAACACTCTTTATATCTCAATATTTAACATAGAAATCGTTCAAGGGAGAGATTTGACACCAGCGTTTAAACTAAACCAGGGCATATAGTATGTAGTTCTCATGTATACTCCAGGTAGATATGGTGCGGCACACCTTACGCCGTGAGACACTGTACCAACTAGTTCCCACTTGCCGTTTGATCTCTGAGTCACTAATGGACCACCGCTGTCACCCTGAAAAGTAAAAAAAAAGTAAATTCAAAGTCACAAAATTGTATTTAAAGAAAGAAGTTACATGTTTCATTTTTTGAACGTCAATTTATTTTCGGTTAACTAAATTATTTGCCTCCGACCTGAGAAGAAATGGTGCAAGAAACTCAGCAGGACTTCTTTTTATCATTTTTTATTAGTGACAATGGTACTTTTGAAAAATACTGGAGCAAGCATTTCATTGACAATATCATTTTTAAAATCACTAATTAGGTAATCTTTAACTTTTAACACACAAACGTCTTTTTACAAGTTTTTTAAATTTTGATATAGGAGAGAGAAGCTCGGACAGTGGAGGCGTGCGTTAATGCCCATTTTAAAGAGGCCCCTTATGTCTATACTTTTCTCTCTCTGTAACATTATATTCATAGAAGATATTTCTTCTCTTACCTCGCAAGAGTCCTTCTGTCCGTTCAAATATCCGGCACAAATGAAGGAAGTCAAGATTTGTTTCGCGTGTCCTACAGTATTGAACATTTCTTGACAAACTTGGTTCTCTATTATGGGTACCTGAAATTAATATTTATAATGTTTGAGTTATCTCAATTTCATGTAGAGAATACTCTATACAGGTGACGATAAGTTCTGTTACAACTTTTTAAGGTCATTTTGGCCCAGTTGGACAGTGTCTGACTATAATTAAATTTTTCACTTAACACACATTATCAGAAATTTGGGCGGAAAATGTTAATATACTCTTTTAACTGACTGTTTATTCCAAAAATATTACTTAAGATTTTTTCTACCAGTGCTAAAATCTTATATTACCGATATTAAAATGTGTACCATAACGCTGAATTAGCAATGAGCGCAAAATTTTCAACTCATATTCTCATGGTTTACTTAGACAAAATGAAATGGAAAGAAAGAAAAATATTAAAATCGAATTATAAGTCACTAGGATTATTTTCCTTTCCAAATTATTTTAACATACCTCAACTTCTTGTAAAACAGATGGAACTTTTCCTTCATAGGATAAGCGTCCCCATCCCGTCACCGTCGCCATACGTCCTGTGTAGTCTTCAGTGCGTTGCGGCATGCATATGGGAACTGAAAATTGTTGGTGTTACATAAAATTAATTATATTTCTTTAAGTATGTCAATAATGTACGAAGCTTTGTAATAATTACAGAAAAATAGTTACGAAAGATAAGCGTCATAAATAAACAAAGGCAAAGAATACAAAAATATTTTGAATCAGATAAAGATATTTTAAATATAAACATTCGCTTCAAGTTCAGCTCTATTAAGAATACATTGTTAATTGTCAATATTTTTGCAATTTTACAGTAATTATAGATTTTCAATAACATATAATGATGGTTTCTTACCAATATGAGCATCAAATCTCACAGGAGACTCTAACTCCAGTAAGGCAAGATCATTTTCAAATGTGGCCGGATTGTAGCGTTTGTGGACGATAACTCTACGTACGTTCCTAGAGACTGGTCTCAGAGGTTCATTATCATTAGATATATCAGTCTCTCCAAAAACGGCTATTAGTGATGAGAGGAATCTAAAAATAATCAAATAATTTTTAATTAGAAAAAAACTACAATGTGAAAAGAAGCACTAAAAGAATCTTTACTTATTTTATGTTTTTAATTCATTGATAGAATCTATTTTTATGACTACATATTTTCTACTTTCCTCTCGATTTAGAGATCGTGTAATTGGAGGTGGAATCCAACATAGCGCTGTGTCTTGCGTATAGACCGATAAAATGCTAATAATTTAAATAAAGTCGTTCCCAATTGGATATTGAATCCTACACTATCGGGAGTATATCAGTGGAAAATTGCTTATAAAACAGCTTCGACCATTGGGTCGAAACTGTTTTATAAGAAATTGTTCTTAAATAACTATTTTACAACTATTTTACTATTCAATTTATATCTTTATTCTCTGATTCTTGAATCAAAAGAATGAGATTCTTTAGAATATCTGCATCTATAAGTTTACATAAAACATAAATATCTATCACATATATTATAAAAATACTAACCCAGGTTGACAATGAGCGGCAGTTGTGACGAATGAGCTGCTGATGAGTACACCTCCACACTTGTTCTTAATGAGAAGGCCGAGCCAAGTTGATTCTCTGACCAGCACTTGCCAAGGCCATTCACCATATTTTGCATTCTTTCCTCCTACTATTCGACCTGTCTTCGATAACGGACGGACTCCACATACTGGAATTTATATTAATATTTTAGGTTTTTTTTTTCTTTTTTTTTATATATTTATTCTGATCACTACGGACACATGGTCCGTAATTTTTGTCAACTTCACTATATTTTCATATTACTTAACTAAGCTTAGGAAATAAGATATTTTTTTTTCCAAAGAGAAAAAAAAAGTATGTGTAGTGTTTTATGTTGTAATGATAGAATTTTAACGATTTTACAGTTTCGTTACCATATTTTATTATACACTTGGTGTTTCTTTATATATAGCCCTAATTTTTCAGCAACATGATAGAAAATTAAAATATACGAGAATCCAATGGAATATTCTCTCTGTTCTCTCACATAGTTAATACTTTGTTACAACACTTACGATTTTTATCACTATAATCTATTTGGGTATTTGCTTCAGTGGTTATTTCTTCAACTTCCTCAGTAACTGTTGTTGTGACGGTAGTAGTAGTCACTTTCTTTGTAGGCTTCGTTCTCTTAGTTGTTGTTATCTGAAATCAGTTATATCACAGGGCAAGGACCAAGTCTGGTCTACCAATATTATATACTATTCATATACTAATTTAATATGAATAATTACTATAATAATATTATGACTAACATAACTAAATGCGTGACAAGAAAGATCAAAATATAATGTCTGCCAAATCTTAGGAAACGAAGAAAAAGTTATTTCATTCCGTATTTATTTATGTTATTAAGTTAAACATTTAACAAGAGAAAGATATTTTTTTCCATACCGGTTTTTTTGTTGTTGTTGTTGTCGTTGGCGTTGTTGTTGGTGTTGGAGCCGCAGTAGTTGTTGTCTGTCTTTTAACTGGTGTAGTTAGTTTAACAGGTCTTTTAGTAGTCTTTGAAGGCTTTTTTGTGGTGGTAGGTATCCTAATAGGTTTCTTGGTTGTTGGTTTTCTAGTTGGAACTGTCTTTTTAGGAGGTTTAGCAGTT
The DNA here is from genome assembly GCA_033558755.1 of Philaethria dido. Lineage (NCBI taxonomy): Eukaryota > Metazoa > Arthropoda > Insecta > Lepidoptera > Nymphalidae > Philaethria > Philaethria dido. The sequence goes on from JAKGSA010000775.1 coordinate 83,618, forward strand.
GTAACTTTATCTCTGATAATAGTAGCATTTGGTTTTTTGTCAAGAATAACAATATCATGCAACTCCTGGAAAGTACCTTGTAAGCTACCTACGATTTTACTAACGAATAAATTCATTTTATCATTTAATTTATCATCCTCTTGCCATGATGGAGTAGAAAATTCAACATCATGTAGAATATCTAACTCGTTATCAGATAATGTGACTACGCTTGTGTTATAAATGTTTAGATTTGAACCAGTGCCGTTAAGCATTGGATTTCTTACAGGTGGGAAGTTAAATAAATCTGATGGAGTCTGTATTTCCGAAGTTGACTCTGTGTAATCTGGAGTAGGTACGATTGTCGGGACCGATGCTAGTGATGGTCGGGTAGATGGATTTCTTATAGGATAGGGTGTTGTAGGTGACGGTTTTGGAGTAATAACAATAGTAGGCGAAGACGGTTTTTCTTTAGGTGGCTGTGGTTTAGGCTTTGGTTTTTCAATTGAATCCGGTGGCTTGCCCATATAAATATTATTTGTTGATTCAATGTGATTGTTCACTGTAATTTGACTAACTGGTTTTTTGAAAGGTTCTTGAGATATTTCAATAAATTGTGTCTCTTCTGATGACGATTCCGGCTTACCAAGACCATTAAGTACGATGACTGTAGGAGTAACACTTGAAAAAGTATCTGATTCATAAGTTGACAATATACTTGAAGGTGGAGTAACTGGTCGCCTTAGTGGTTTTGAACCTGTTACATAACTCGTAGATGGTGGCCGTTTTGTTGTAGATGTTGGTTTTGAAGTTGTCGTTGAACTAACGTAGCTAAAGGTAGTTACTGAATCACCGAAATCTGCTGGATTTGTCGGGTATCTATTAAAAGCTTCAATGTCTTGACTAGTTGATTGACTAGGTTTGGGAGATGAATAAGAAGGTTTTATTGGTTGTATTGGTTTTTCATCTTGAGGTTTACTATTAGAAGTAGTGTATATGCTACCATAATAAGGTTTTTTCGTTGTAAGAGGTTTTTTCGTGGAATATTTATTAATAGATACCACCGTACTACTAGGATATGATGATGGTTTTAATGTAACATAATGTCCTGTAGATATATAATAATTTGGAAAACTACTACTATAAGAAACTGGAGAAACCGTGGATGGAGTTGGCGAAGTTTTAGTCTCCATAACTTCCATTGAGGAAGAAGTTACGTCATCTTTCATACTTGGAGTGCTTTCATTAAGCATCTGAATAATACTATTAATTGATGATAACTCAGGCGCTTTATCTTTTGTGACAGTTGACACCATAACATAATTTTCTGTAGTAGGTTGCTTAGTTGAAGTTTTATTTACTGGCCTCGGTCTGAATACAGGCTTGTATACTGGTCGATGAGTTGATACAATAATTGACGGTGACTGAATTGATGTAGAACTAGGTGCTACAGTAGGTTTTGTTTGCATAGACGAAATTTGTACATTAAAATCTGAAGGCCTCACGACATCATCCGCTACAGATCCATTTTTGTGAAACAGTATTGTCTCAGCTACAGCGTGATTAATTGAACTATGCGTATAAACACTCTCAGGCTTTATAAATACATAATTATTATCTTTAGGTGGAGTACTCAACAGAGTGTTAGTTATTTGGGTGAGCCCTTCTGATATAATTTCTGCTTGATGACTTTCAGTGCTTAGGTCATCTGATTTCATAGTTGATGACGAAACTTGACTTGGTCTGTAACCTGGAGTTACGACTGGTTTAAAGCTATTATGCCAAGCGCTAAGTTGCTCATCATAATCATCAGTTTCAGTTTCTGTATCAGGATAATCTAAATAGCTTGTCATGACAATGCCTGGGCCTTTAGGGAAATGTGGCTGACTATCTAAGGGTAATTGACAGCAGGCTCCAAATAGGAAACCATCCATACACGCTCCAACAACTTCTCCCCCTCTCTGCACACATTCATGATTGAACATGCATATTGTGTTTCCTCTATTATATTTGGCTGTTCTACTCGCTTTGCAGTATGCTGGAGTTATTTTGTAGCCCCCAAACAGTTTTCGGCCATCTGAAAATGAAAAAAGGAGATTAATACACACGATAAGTATTGATTTATTATTTTTTTATTTTGAAAAGGAATTTTATACGAATAGTAATAAATAGGGGCGAATATATATTGTTTCGTTTATTTTATATTATATGTATTTTTTTATTTCCTACTCCAAAGACTAAGTGCAGCGTTGAGTTCCGCTACTCTACATGGAATATTCGGAATTCCGGTGGAAATGGAATATTCTTGCGATTTTAATCATTGTTTTAAATATGTTTTCTTAACTTATTCTATAAAATACAAGTATACTCGTACAGAGAAAAAATTGTATAAAGTGGAAGTCATAACTTAAACGTCATTAAGAACATAAACTAACCAACAGATTGACTTATAGTTTTTGAAAGTTGAAAATGATAGAAACTATCTAAATTGATTATTATTACGCACAATTTATGTTTTTACCCATTATTTAGTTATTGGAGAAACTTTATTTATGACCATAGAAAGTTTTGTACGTGATTGAAATGGAAACGGCAGGAGCATTACGCTTGTGTACTATAAATTATATTTAGCTTCATATATAGTAATAATTTTACAATAGTTTAAATTTTATGTTGCAGTGATTATTAACTGACTTTAAAAAAGAAGGTTCTCAATTTGACTGTATTTTTATGTGTTACTGTATCCAAACCAATTTTGATGATCTTCCTTGATATGATAGCTAGTGCTTTTCTGATGTGGTTCAATTAAGTCTTAGATAAGATCTGACGAGTGATTTTTGAGTTAATCGTAATAATTTTAGTCCTTAGTGAATTTTCTTTGAAGTCGGATTTCTTTTTTGTTAAAATCTTAGTTATGTTTATTAATAATTAGTCATTATACGTGAATGAAAGAAAATCACCCAATTTTACGAAAATTACGCGTACAAAAAAGACAGACGTGTGAGAAAAATTGACACAATTCAAGTTTATATGGAGAAATACAAAAAATTGATATAAGAAGAAAATTTAATAATAATGTAAATTAATAAAAGAAATATTACACACACTTTTGTATGGTATTACACCACTTGTGTATTATTATATAACTTTTCACTGGATGAACTAATTTTGATGATTCGTTTTTTAAATGATAGCTGGTGCTTCTGATATGGGATATAAACGTGAAACTGCTTCTTTTTTACCCTGTTTTCCGTAAAAGGTAATAAAGCACTATAAAAACAGCTTCAATTTACCTTGTATTGAAATTAGAAAGAAAATTTTCATACATATGCGTCTAAACACTCATAATCATAGGCTTTCTATACTTTATGTATATTTACCTTTTCCCACACAAAGATTCTCTTAGATGCTTTAAAAGTAAACAATAAAACGTTTTTTCATAGTGATAATTGAATTATCTTTTGTCTTAAAGTATGTCAGTAGATCACGATTATGAGTAAATATGAATGGGCCTATTGTAGGTGGTTTTTGTAGAGTTCAATGTACTGGTTATTGTAACGAATATTAGATGACGGCGTTGGGTTACGGACTGAAAGGGTGTAGCCGGATAAGCTAAGAAAAACTGCACTGGCGTGTAATGAATTGATTTTACCATTTTTATATTGCTTTTCATCTAAAATAGCAACACACATAATTTTGTGTCCCTAACCCTCACAGGAAATGAGTTATGGGTTACAACCCTTAACAAAAAAGTTAGTTTTCTCAGTATCTATAAAAGATATCGTTATGAAATTTAAGCTGACCATTATTATTCAAGAGCTGAATATAATATATTTTTTACAGAAAATAAAAAACATATAAAAATGGTAAAATCAATTCTTCTTTATCCGGCTAGACTTTTTTGATATTTATTTATTATCCTTTATTGCACACAATATCGCGTTAATAACGCGTTGACGTTAGCAATGTATACTCTGTCGACGTTAGCAATGTCACTTTATATAAACATGGATGTCAAACCATGGTAGTGTGTGTAACATTTATTTTGTTAATTTAATATACTTTTTATGCATTATTTTTGAAAAATGTTAGCATTCTTTACTCCTTCTCTATATAAACTATAAGTGTGCCAAATTTTAGCTCCTTCGTCCGCGTAAATTTCGTAAAAAGGTATCCAAAGTTTTTGCTTCACGTATTTATATATAGATATATATACAATACAATATGAGGTTCTTCAAAAGGGGAATAAATAGGTTTTTGAAGGGTCGGCAACGCGTAAGTGATGCCCCTGGTGTTGCAAGCGTCCATAGGCCACGGTAACCACTTACCATCAGGTGGGCCGTGTGCCTTGTTGCCACCGTCGTGGTATAAAAAAAATATATATATAGATTAAAGTTATTGTTAATTCCCATTACAAAGCAAGCGAAGCGGCGAGTAACAGCTAGTGTTGTACATTGTTAACCGGATGTAGCTTAAATTGAATATAAATTTTATATAGCGTGACACACGTTTACACATTTTAACGTTTTTTCATCGTTATAACATGTTATGACTCAATATATTATTTTTCATGCAGAACCAAAAACTAAAAGCACTTTCACTGGTGACATCATACACTCACGTTTCGAATTGAACGATTCACCGCAAAAAGTTTGAGAAAGTGACCACTAATTGAACTGTTTATTTTGCGGTTGTCTTCTAGAACATGATTTTATTTATATTAGTGCCCCCGTTAACGCGTTAACAACGCGTTGTCTTTAGTAATGTATATGTCACTTTATATAAACAACACAGAACATGATTTTATTTATACTAGTGCCCCGTTAAGGCGTTAACAACGCGTTGTCTTCAGTAATGTATATGTCACTTTATATAAACATGACTCATATCTATCAACCTATTTGGATCGATTTTTATTGTTATACTAATAAGAAACACACTTGTTTCTCTACATTATCTCTTAGACAGGATTTGAGACGGTCAATTTGGACCTATAGGAAATGTATGAAAGATGGGACTAAATTATTAACAAATTTTGATGATTCTTCTAAAATATAATAGATTTCTGATGTGGCCCTGTTTATATTTAATTAAGATGTGACGAGTAATTTTGGAGTAATTCGTAATATTTGTAATATTTAGTGCCTTTTCTTATAGGTTGAGTTTCTTTTTTATAAAAAAAGATTAATTATTGTATTATTGAAAGTAAACTGAAAGTTAGAAATATTTTTTTTCATTTCCCTATGTTCAGTTTCTCGGTAGGAACTTAGGAAGTAATCTGTTCTTTTAAGCATATAACTTTTACAAAATTCCGATGTTTCACATCTGCTAGATATTCTGTGATGGCTCATACTTTTTTATATTCTACAGTCAATTCAAGCACCACCAGTCCAGTCTAGTCTAGACAGGTCTTACAATTGGGACCACTCAAATTATATATACATATATTTCGACCATGACCCAGTAATACACTGAGTCGGTGACCGTAACTAAGAAGTAGGCCGACACGTTAAAGTTCGTATTATGCAAAGTCACAACTAAAATAACAATTAAATTGAATTTCTATTACACATGTATCCTATTTTTGTCAACCGGTCAGGAATTTAATTTACAATTGATTGAATTTACAATTAATTTTATTTTCAGAAGATAAATAAACCAAAAATATAAACGTAAAAATAAGAATCGAGTTCAATATCAACAAGTTGCGTGGCGCAATTCATTGACACATTAAATCTGATATAGATATGTTTCATTCAACATATTCATTGACAAATTAAATCATATATGGGTAACTGTTCATGCATAATCCCGCATAGTAGAGCAGTCAGAGAGAACACTCCTCTTACTCAAATTCGTAATATTGAGGGGTAAGTGATAGAAGTCACTGCACACTTTATTTTAGCAAAGTGGGGAAATTAAAATAATTTAAATATAAATTATTTTCTTTATAGGTTGTGGATTGGAATCCACAACCGTTCCTTACAGTCACGCCGTGTCCCACAATGGCTTGTGATATAATACTGAACATTATTACCAAGAACATAAAACATTCTAAAATATAATTAAACCACTCAACATAATATTCTCTAGGTTTTTGAATATAGCTCGAAAGTAGAGAACGGAGCATTTTAATATTAGAAAATACTTCCGGTTTATATCTACTAGTATTTCCGGTTTTCAGTCTCAATAAGCTTTTAATATTTTATTTCCTGACTGTCCTCAAAATAATAAGTTTCTGTTTCATAAAAAAAAGTTAACTCTACATAAATTTACTTCCGCCGGAAGTAGACCATGACGGTAATATTTACAAGCACGTGAGAAAATGCTAACTATGTATGTGAAATATAATACTAAACTTTATGAATAATTCAAAAGTTATTATTTTTAATTGTTATAATAGTATAATAGTAACTTTTATTATTTAATTATGTGCTTAAAGCTAATGATAATAAGCTAACATGACTTCATTACATTAATAAGTGAAAAAACTTTGGATTCATTTTTATGGAAACTGCGGATGGAGAAAAAGTTCAATATTTTTTAAAATTATGTATCGGAAATATATTAAATTAACTAAATAAATTAAGCTAATTTATTGCTCAGATATATTTTAGAGCTCAATAAAGCTACTAATATAAATAAGAATGAATAACTGAAATGTATGTACACGTATATTTTTTCGAATGACTCTACATTCACATGACACCACACGAATAAAACATTAATATATTTTATTTTACCGATAAAAAAGAAGGAGGAACTGGGTGGACCAACTTTGATGATTCTTTTTTATGTGTGATAGCTAGTGCTCCTTCGGTGGTCCCGGTGGTTGAAAATCTGGCATAAAATTTTTAAATTACTCGTATTAATTTTACTTTTGGTACATTTATTTTTTGTTAAAATATTAATTATATTATTCAAAGGTTTTTACTTTGAATATAAAAAAATATAAGGAACGATTCTCTACTAAAACATTTATATAAAATAACTTTAAAAAAATCGAAAAAAAGAATCGATTTCTCCCTCGAAATCGTTCAATTAATTAAAATACATTAGAAAGTGTATGTAGCATTCCGTAACATTGGTTATTCGGAACGCGTTGGTCCTTCCGCCAATTTTTGGAGCACACTATCGTTGGAATGTGCAAAGTGTCACGGTCAACACGATAAGGTTAGGTTTCTTCAATGAATGATTAAATTGCGAGCTTAGTGGCGTTGAGTTCTTTTTTTTTTTTATGGATACCGGATGGCAAACGAGCAGAAGGACCGCCTGATGGTAAGTGGTTACCTTCGCCCATGAACATCTACAACACAACAGATGTACTAGATGCGTTGCCAACCTAGAGGATACAGATGGAAAGGGAGGATAATGTAGTAATCCGCTATAGGAACCACCAAATTTTGGGAAAAGGATGGGTGGGAAAGGGGAAAACCTGGCTTACATGTCATCGAACCGGAACACATCATAAGATATTTGGCGGTTCGTCTTTGACATGATAGTGGTCGCGAGCCAGACGGAGGACGAACCTGCTACCACCAAAATTTCCGCCATTTAGCACACAGTGTCTTAAATTCAAGCGGAAAACGGGGAACGGAGTTTCTTGACGCTAGGTTGACTCTGCCTGGCTATGCTGAATATGCTCTTTATTTTCTTTGATGAAGGTTATGGATTCAATTTCGATGTAAAAAAGCGTTAGCTTTTAGATATTAACAAGGCAGAAAAGGAAGAAGGCAGAAGCTAGAGCATATTGTTTGTTAATTATTTGAAGCAAAATTTCTTTAGAATTGTTGACATTTGAAAAATAATATAACGAAAATGCGTTACAATAAACAAGATATATTTTTTTTAGCTTCACGATGTATCCTCCATATAGTAAGGTAGGCAGAGGGAACCTGAGAACCTAGTGTTAAGACACTTTGTTTCCTACTTTCCACCAAATTGAGGCATTGCGTGCTGAGAGACTTGACTCTCTTTACTCTATATTAATCTCAGTCTCTCGTAAGATACTTTCTGAAGATTCACTTCTACCACGTGTACGTGTGTGAAATGCACATATATATTTTGTTGCTTTTTTTGATCAACGATGAAAAGATTGAACTTTTCCATCTTTACATCGAAAAAGATTTTTATAATTTAAAAAATGACTGCTTACACATTTGCCTCGGAATATTTTTCTTGGAAATTTTAAACCATATTTTATTCTTTCATATAAGTATTAAAAATTCTTTCTCAACAAGAATCTTATATAAATAACGGGGACCCATCCAAGTGCCAGCTATTATCACTGTTACTTAACCAACACCCTTCATAAATTCACACATCGTTTAACATTTAGCCAATGTAGAGTCCAGCGCCGGAATCGATTAGATTACACTCAATAAGCATGTGGAGTAGCGATAAACTGTACTTTGTATGTCTAAGAAATAACTAGTATAGTTTTTTAGAAAATAATTTTCATGAAGAATTGGAATAATTTATAATTAAGATTTTAAGCGACAAAGTAAAGTTGTTACGAATAACTCAAAAACGACAAGTCTGATCTTAACTAAATTTGGGACCACATTAGGAACGGTAGTTATCATATAAAAAATAAATGAAAATGAATCATTAAAATTGGTTCACCCGGTAAAAAGCTATGTGGTAACAAATATAAAAAGAGAAGAAACTCCTTAGCAGTCCATGGATTAACCGTGAGGGTGCTGAGCCTATCGCGTTGCAGAGAGAGGAGTTTGGAGAGTGCCTGAGACTTACGACCCAAGTGTAGGATTAAGGGGCCCCTTTAAAATGCGCATTAACGTTCACCTCCACTTTCCGTACTCCTCTCTCTACCTAACCAATAATATATATAGTCGAGTTGAATATTTTCTTTAGTTTGAAGTCGTTTAAAAGTAATTAGAAAATTTAAAATTAATTGAATTATTTTACTACTAGATACTTATTATTATATTATGCCCAAATTACCCAGAATCTTAATAAATTGTACCTTAATATATTGTACCTATATATTATTTTGTTGAATGGAATTGGAATCTTAATATATTGTACCTATATATTATTTTGTTGAATAATCTGTATTACTGTAAAGTTTAATCTACATATATTTAGTAGTTTTTGCGAATATTTGTGAATGAATCCATCCATCAATTTTCACAAACTCTTGCATTTATAATTTCAATAAAATTTGTGGGGTTTGGAGCCATCGTCTGTGATATACTGTCAGTCATGTTATTTTTAACTGAAGAAATATATTTTTTAAATAAATATATTTAAATGTACAAGTAGCCATTGACGTGTAAAATACGGGTTCCTTAACAAGTGTCAACTTAAAAATGTTGCTTTATACAAAAGTGTATGTCAAACAAAATGTAATGTCAGTAATTTTTTTTTTATAAATATGATGTACTTCTGATGTATTATATTCAAAAATATAAGCTCTCTGCCGTGATTCTCCATTTACACTATATTTTCGTTATTTCTATTTCTCCGTCCGCTTAGTTATTGCAAAAAAAGGATTCAAAGATTTTCCTTCACTTATTAATATTATGATATTTGTAATATTTTCTTTAAAATAATAAATAAGCCTGTTTATAATATTACAATATTTATAGCACCATACTTAAAATTTTAATAAAATAGAAAATCGGATCTTATTATAACGCACTACAAAGTTATTTTTTTACGAATAACTCAAAAACTCCTCTTATCTAAATCTTAACAAAATTTAAATAGCACTGCATCAAATCTATCATGTTAAAAAAGAATCATCAAAATCGGTCCACCTGTAAAAAGTTATACAATAATACATATAAAAAGATAGAGATTAACTTCCTTCTTCCTTCTCTTATTCTGAAGTCCGTTAAAACACAACTATAATTTGTATGGACCATATTAATATTAATTTTACATCAACTTAAAATCGAACCCCAACCCACGCCGGAATTATAACATAATAAATGTATGCGGAAGAAACACAAGGCAATCAGAGCGTGTTAGAGAAGCATACCATAGCGGCCGATGGCACGTAACAACTTTTAACTATTAACATGTAGAGTCTGCAGGATGCGAGTTTGACTTAGTATTATATTTACCAGCTCGTTGACGCGTAAAATGAGCGTTGCCTTAGCAACGGGTATGTCACTTTTATACCCGTTACTAAGGCAATCCAAAAAATTAAGGAAATCAGACATATTTTACTAGAAAAGTATTTGAACAACATAAAAACACAAGGTAATGTTTGACTGCAACTTAAAAATGGCTGCTCTGAATAATATGAATTTTCGATTTATTAACTTATTCACGCCTCATTGTTGAGACTAACAGTAGAAGCTTTAGATGAGTACAGAAAGTCAATAAATAAATGTTACACTTAATACAAAAGTGTCAAACAGAGGGTAGAGTATGTAATATTTATTTTGTTGTTCTAATATATTTCTAATGCATAAATATAAAAATAGCTATTTTTAGGAAAACAAAAATATACTTTGATTATGCCAAATTTTTCATTTCCTATCCGTTAGCATAATTTTCGTAAAATAATTGTATAATTTGTATAAATAAACTGTTATTTAATTTAAACTATTGTGAATTTTCTCATCACCAACGTTTGTGTTATGATCAAAAGTCATACATACATTTAAATAAAGTAGATTTTTGTAAATTTAGTCATAACAAGAGAGAAATATCACATTTGTAAAATAAAACAAGTATATTATTTGTCACATAAAGATTTCACTCTCGTTTTTCGAAAAAACCTTGTGAAACGATTTCAAAAACTCATACTACACACTAGGTTCTTATTATAAACACGTGAAATTCCCATAAAGGAGGGAACCCTCGAAAAGGGAGGGAGGGAAGTAGAATTTGTCTGAAAAACAGAATATTATTTTTTTTTTTTTAACTTCCCGCTGTAACCCGCATATAGCAGGGTAGACAGAAGGACTAGAGAACCTAGTTTTAAGACACTCCGTTCTCTTACAACAATTTTGAGTGGCGGAACTCAACGCCGCGCTTTGCCTTATTACCAAACCTAGGAAATGAAAATACTAACATATCCTGGAGTGGGAATCGAACTCACAAACGTCGCGCTTACAGTCGCACGCTTGTGCCTCTGCGCCACGACAGGGGACAGGCTTACAATATTAATATCAGAATAGTAGAGTAACTTTACGCTTTTTCCTGTATTGCATAGGTGGAGAAAGCCTATACCATTCTCTGTCTTCTGTTTGAATTTAATAGATTGCGTGTATGGAGATAATAAAAAATTTAACATAATTATTTCCTTAAGTAGGGATAGTACCTACGACTAATGTTTTATTAGTCAAACTCTACCAATGCGTCACTGTGGCCTCATTTAATAATAAATATATATACATACAAACAAACAACTTTCATTCATAATATTTATATACGATTTTAGCTTAAAAAATGCATTTTTTTCCAATCAAAATTGCATTTGGAAAGTTATAAATTAATTATTTAGCGTAACGGACGCGGGTGGCGAATACATTATCGTTTTTGTATCGGCTAACGGGACTCGAGATCGCATGCGGAGATCCTTTACATGGAAATTATGTGAACATTTTGTCATAATTAATTGTTCGCGCAGTGGGAAAGCGTCTTACTGTAAGCGCGGTTGGTTGTGGGTTCGATTCTCAATCGAAAAATAATTTAATTTAAATTTTTCAAATTTCCCTTGCTCTAGTATGACAAAGCATGATGTTAATAATAATAATAAATACTCTTTATTGCACATCAGAAAGATACAAAATAAAAACATCTTAATATTTATAATAGTACAATGGGCGACCTTATCGCTAAAAGAGCGATCTCTTGCAGGTAACCTTTAGGAAGAGGAGAGAACATATGAAATGGGAAGGGGTGCACAGAGCAGTTAATAATCCAAAATAAAAATATAAAAAGTACATAAACATACAATATACATAAACACATACAAAATTGCATACATAAATTCATATATACATAAATAAAATACATATATGTTGTGATCCGTTAGTTAACACGCGATGTATCAAATTTGGGCGGAAAGTAGAGGATGAAGTTTTTAAAACTAGACATTGGATAGATTACGATGAGAAAAAAAACAAAAGCGAGAATGAGCAGAGAAGTCCACTTCGGTAAGGCAAAGATTACATCTTATTAAATCATTTAGATATAAACATTCCCCCGAGTGGGGATCGAATCCACAACCAAAAGTGTTTATAGTTAGACACTGTCCCACTGCGCTAGGATGGTCTTAATAAATATAAATAACTGCTTTTTTCTATTTATAGGCTTAAAGAACTGTAAAATATCGTGTGGTAAATGACACCATATTGTCAAAATTTCTACTAACATTTGCTTAAAAATTGTATCGTTTGAGTCATTATAGCGAACGATGTACGTGAGCGAGCGTTTTGTGGACCATTTCGACGCGTCCAAAGTACACTAGTACAACTGCAGAGCAAAGTTACTTTTTTTATAGCTTCACGCTGTATTCCGCCCATAGCAGGGTAGGCAGAGGGATTCAGAGAACTTAAGCGTTAAGACACTCCGTTTACTTTTAACATTTCCATTCTACATTTTCCGCCGAATTGTGGCACTGCGTGCGGAGTGGCGGAAATCGCGGCAAAGTTAATGAATTATTTGAATAATAAATTCTTTGAATCACATCATATCTTAATAAAGAAATTACAACCTTAAAAACTTTTAATTGGCTCTCCTGTAAAGTTGCTTTTGCACTCGTATCAGTGCACGTAAGACACGTAGATTTGATGTTGTTGCAACTTGTAGTGAAAAAACTACTACACAAGAACATATTAGTACACAATAGTACATTCAAAAATCACTATATCCTCTGTGTACAAAAATTTGTATTAAAAATAAACTGATTTGTTAAATTTAAGCTTCTTAAGCCTGTACTTGGGTGACAAGTTCCAGGCACTGCTCTAAACTCTCCAATACGATGGATCCTGCACCCGCAGTGTGAATCAATGGAATAGAAGCATTCTATCGAATCTTAACAAAGGACTAAAAGTGCATAGTTAATTAAATTTAAATGATGTGGTCCACATCAGAAGTCCTAGCTATCATATAAAAAAAGAATCATCAAATTTGGTTTACCAGGTAAAATGTTATAAGGGAACACATAAAAAAATAGAGTCATATTTAGAACTTCTTCCTTTTCAAAAGTCGGTTAAATACATATTTTATAGTGTTAATTATAAATAATAACAATAATCCACTTGGCACGTTCCCAAACAACGGTTGAAAGTCATATAAACAAAAGCTATAAACCTCTATAAATTCCAATGGCCTTTTCTACTTTAGCACGGTTTTCACTTTCGTCGACGTTACTTTCTTTGTCTCTGACACTATTCAGGGATCGCCTAGCAACAAGACTGATTGTTTTGTTTATTATAACTATTTCGATTGTTATTGGGTTCGAATCCCGCTCGGGGGGGAGGGAGTTATTAAATTTGAAATTATTTTCAGTTCTGCCACTTAATACGCAATGTGATGACTTGGGACGGAAAGCGGTGAACGGAGTGTCTTGCCACAAGATTTTCTCTGACTACCCTGCTACGGGAGATAAAGCGTGGACTTTTTCTTTTTGTTACCCTCTTTTATAATAATAAAAGGGGGTAATGTATGAAAACTTTTTTCATAATATACTACGTAAAAAGTAGCGTCGTGCCCTCGATCTCTTGATTTGATTCGAAATATACTTTTGAGCGTGCGTAATGTCCGTTGTCTTAACAATGTGTATGTCACTTTATACGAAAGTGTACTGCAAAGATATGGTAGTACATGATTTATTTTATGAATTTAATTTATTTCTAATGCATATGTTATTAACCGACTTTAAAAAAGGAAGAAGTTATCAATTTGACTATACCGTTACGCGTTAAAACACATACAAAATATTTTGTTACTAGGTGAAACAATTTTGATCATTCTTTTTAAATGATATATATAAGTGCTACTAATATGGTTTCCTTTAAGTTTAAAATTAGGCGTATAGTTTTTGAGTTATTCGTAATAATTTAATTTTTAGTGCGTTTTATTTAAAGTTCAAAATCTTAATTATGAATCTAATAAAAAGTTTCGTACAAACATATACATACAAATATAAGTTAGTAACATATTATACCTTAATTACTTAACCGTAGAGTAAAAGGAACTTACGCCGAAAGCTATAAGGATAACGTCTCATACGTTAAAGAACTTGATGATTGTAATTTTATCTTTCTAACAAGCGTTTACGATACGGTTGGAATGCTCATTTATTAGAACTTCAATTTTAAAACTTTAAACGCTGTTAAATGTATCGATACTCTATATTTTTATGACTTTTAACCGACTTCCAAAAAGGAGGAGATTGTCAATTTGACTGTACTTTATTTTACGTATGTTACTGCACAACTTTGGAATGCATTAATCAATTTTGATGATTCTGTTTTTGTATGAAAGCTTATAATTATTTATTTCAAGCCAGTTTTTTTTATTTTTTTTTATCTTATTTATAATATTAAAATTTTAAAGATTTTTATTTATTTTTGAACAACGGCATAAAATTTATGCCTAATATTATCCGTTATATTTGCCTTTAAAATATTTTTAACAATTTCTAACTCTTTAGGCACAATTAACTTTAAAAATTATTAATTTAAACCAATTTTATATATGACTAAGTATAATAATATGTGCTGACAAGAAATATTATTCCTTCCTACATTTTATTTGACATCATGTCGCACAACCCACAGCTTCCCTGACTTCACGCGATAATGAATTTCAATCTCTATCAGATATTGCACATGTTTATCTGAGATAAAATGCTGTGTTAGATTTCTCTATCCGTCATGTAAAATGTCTAAAAGGGTGAAATTGTAGAGATATTCGTCCTGTACTTAATGAGACAGGTAAAGATAAGGGAAACGTATTAAAAGTCATTTAACGTAAGTATAAAATTTAAAAGCCATATTAAAATCACCGTGTCGCAGTGGAATGGTGTCTCACTGTAAACGCGATAGGTATGAGTTCATATCTCGCTGTGGGTAAGTTACATATATTTGAAGTTAATTATTTCCACTCTAGACGAAATTAAAAAAAAAATCAATGAAAATGGAGAACGAAGTGTATTGTTCTCTGATGAAGAACCTGCGTGAAACTATACAAAAGCAACGGGTAAAACTTCGGAAAAAATAAAAACTTTATCACGGAATAACAAGAAATCAACTACTCATCGAGAAGATTCATCAATTGAATTGAAAAGATTATGTGAAAATCCTTTGTAAACTATCACCAAAACATTTCTTGATTACATTTCTAAGAATAACAGATCAAAAAGTCAATATTTTATGTGCGTCTTCATCTTACTAATTTTTGATAAGGTTACGTGTCCTGACGCGAGCTTAACATTTTTTTACCCATCACAAGAAATGCACATCACTACTAAAGAAATTTTCATTTCAAAAATATTATATAAATTGTGAAAACTAAAGATTATGTTTTACAGCTATAATATATGTAAAATTCAGTACGTGTATGTATATAAATATTTTATGTATATTCATTTCTTATATCGGTAACATATAAACTCAATTCAATATAGCGGTCTGTTTCACTCTTGTATTGCTTATTTCCTTAATATCACTTATTAATAACAAAAAAAATTGCTTAAAGCAAGTAAAAAGGTCCATTATATAAAACTTATAGTTTATACCATCATGGCATCCAAATGCAGTTTTCAAGAGTTTCTTTCGTAAAGTTGAATGTGAAATTCAATTATCAGTATAATATTAAGAAGCAATTGTCAGATTTACTTTGGCAATTATTAAATATCAGTTTGAATATGAATATAGTTGATCGAAGCTATCGCTTCTTATTGATATAGCGTCTGGTCTGTTGGTCACGATTGGACAGGCGGTCTTCGATTTCCATTCGAGAGAATGGTCAAGTATATTTTAATATTTTCATTTTTCCACTGGTAAGACATGGGAAAAAGGGGTGGCGTAGAGTTCGCCACTAAACACACAATGTCTTGAATTTGTGTGGGAAAACTGAGAATGGAATGTCTGACACTACATTATATTCTTTCTGACTACTCTGCTAGTGCTAGATAAGGCTATGTATAATTGATACTGATGCTAAGTAAATGGTCTGTGAAACCGGAGGCAAAAAAAAGCTACTTGTTAAACAATTTCTCCATCACACTGGCAATTATAGTAAATTATACTCTCTTCAGACCTAACTGTTCAGAATTTCGAAGTAATTATATATATATTCGAATATTTATTTAAATATTTTAAATTTTTTATGGTCTTAAGGAATTCTATAAGTGAATTTATATTTTACATGTATAAATGTATAAATGTCATTGCATGTGCTGGTTGAGGTGTTCTGCATGTTACACGTGTAAAAAAATAAAAATCCTGGTCATACTTCGCTTAGTTGTTAAAAAACTTAACTTTCCAATCCTTATCATTAAATATTACTTATTTTAGAAATAGCTATCAAATCTGATGATGATTATTTCAAAAATCTAATAAGCAATGATCGTGATGATATAAATCAAACTATTTAACCGACTTCAAGAAACAAAGGAGATTCTGAATTTGATGATTATTTATATTTGTTACCGCACAACTTTTTACTGGGTGAACCAATATTGATGATTCAATTTGTGTATGATAGCTATAGTATGATAGCTATTTTTTTCTGATGTAGCAACCGGGCGGTTTACTGGATTAATTTAGACCTCTTGCCGTATTATTATAGGCAAGGCTCTTTATCGATTTCAAAAAATAAAGGAAGAGGTTTTTAATTTAACTTTTTTATGTAAATAGCATACATATCATTACTGACGAATCTTTATTTTATGATGCTTTTTATATTATATTAGTGCTTGCGGATGTGGTCCCATTTAAATTTAGTTAAGATCCGACGAGTGGTTTTTATGTTAATTGTAATAATTTTTCTTTTTAGTGCATTTTATTTGAGGTTGTGTATCTTTTTATTTAAGTCTTTATTGCCATTTTATTTTGTGGGTTAAGGAAGCCTTAGATCCAGCAAATATAACTAGGTTCATAATAATATTCGCACTCAACGACTTTTGTATGATAAAAAATGTACACATATCACTTAACCTCTTAAGAACCGGCTTAAGAACGACATGAAGTGACCTCGATATGGGCTATCCATCTCATTCAAATTTATACGAAAAACTGAAATTTATTTTCGATGTTTTATTTAATTTAAAATTTTACCAGATTTTGCTTTAAAATAATTTTGGATATGAATCTTGGACTTTACTATAACTCAATGAAAAGCTTTCTCAAAGAAATATTTTTTTTGATAGTAAGGTAAAGAATTTAAATGTTAGAATATCTTTTGATAGAGCAAGGGATTTTTAGTACTTTATTCGTATGAGTAGAAAAGACTTCAACGATCACAACGCTCGTTAAATGATAGGAAAGAAGATAATTAAAACAAATAAAATAAGCAAAAAATATATAGCTTTTAATATAATGCACTTAAAAGTACAATTATTACGAATAACTCAAAAACTGTTCGTCAATCTTAAATAAGTTTACATAAATTTGGGATAATTTTAGTAGTTGACATAATACTATTAAGTTTATAAATCAGAATATTTTTTTTCTATTTGTATTGAGAAATTCTAGTATATATAAATTGCAATAAAAGAAAAAAAAAATCAAGCAGCTTATTTGAAGATAAACTTTTTCACTTGTTGGAAGCCTGTGAATAACTTTCACCGTTCTAATCGATTCGCAATTTGATATCCTGTTCATTCAGTAATATTTATTGTAGTAACGTAACCAATGTTTCGTATAACTTAAATTTATATTTTAAAAACATTTCTTTATTTTTTTTACCAATACGTATAAATATTTCAAAAGAACTTTCAATAAAATAATTCATTAAATAAGCTATAAGGGTAAAATATTACTAGCATACTAATAATATTTTACCTTTATAGTTATCGATATAATCGATCGATCCTCAAGTACAATAAAAAGTAAATTATAGCTTAACAAATCAATTAGGACCATTATATCGGTTTCATTCCCATATCTTTTATCATACATTGTGACTGGTAGAAAAATATGTACCAAAAAATCATAATAAATTACAAACTTAAAAATATTTAAGTGTGGACTTCAAATAACTTTAAATTATTTAAATTATTTATAATTTCAATTCATTCCACTCATTTAAAATTTAAATTATTGATTTTTAGCTCTCAATTTCAGATAGTCCTTTCAAGATGGTAAATTATTTGACGTTCAAAAAATGAAGCTTGTAACTTCTTATTTTGAATAAAATTATTTGACTTTGACTTTGATCAGTCATTATTTATTCAGTTTATGTATTCTGTATTTTAACTAAATACATTTTGTCAACTTATTTTTTTATCATTCTATAAATATATATAACTTAACATTAAAAATTACATAATATTATTTTTAATTAATATAAAAAATTGTATCGCCTACCTCTATCATATTCTTCACCCCGAATTAAGGGCGTACTGTTCATCAACAACACTATCAAAATCATCACATCACAACACTTTTTAATTGTCATTTTGACGTTTTATAAAAGAAAATCCAAAAAAAAATCCTAACACTCAATAATAATCAATGGCGGCATTTAAACGGTTTTCTCGGCATTTTTTACGTATCGAACGCTATTTTTTTTATATGGACGTCCACACGGTATCACGAGTAAGAACCTACTACCCGACTGACCAACTTCTGTAAAATAAGAAACACACATACTACTTGACTGCTTGAGTACGATAAGGTACCATTTGATGATATTTTTGCTGAACGAAAAGTAACTTTATTGCTAGAAGATAGAGCTTAAAATATTTAAATTTTTTGTCTTAGAAAGAACTCGGTCACAGTTAGTATGGAGTCGCTAAACAAGTGAACGGTGAAATGAGAAATTGTGAGATAGTAACGCGTTGGAGAGGGATGGTGATATTTTTTTTCCAATAACCACATAAACTTTCGATCTAACATGTTTACTGTTTAGTTTATGCTAAAGCTAATATTGATATTTAATTATTTAAATATTTTTATAAGAAATTATACGTGTGTATTTTTAAATTAATTTTTAATAGTTTCACGCTTTTTCCCGCTTAGCGCGGTAGTCCGAGAGCCTAGTGTTGAGTGGAGGAACTCAACACCCACACAAGATTTACTAAAGCGAGATACATTGAAATAGTTAAAGTATAATCATTTCCCCGAGTAGGAATCGAACCCATAACCAATGTCGTTTATAGTCAGACGCTGTCCCACTGTGCCACGATGGTTTTTGAGTTTTCATTAACATAATAATATATTTTCATAGGTCATTTAGGTAATTCGCTTCAACTTACTAATATCATTCTAAATATTTTACTTAATTCATAGATATTTTTTATTTTATTTATTTATTAAGACATTTACAGTCCAGTTGTAAGTTACAATAGAAACTTAAAACTACGTTAGTAAACTTATATTAAAAATCTATATACTAATTTACTATACTTGTTAAAATTAAAGTAGAATTTGACAATAATTATCAAGCTTTTATATAAAAAATAATAATATTTTTATTAAATATACTAAGAGGGTCTGCAGAAAAATCTTTCAAATAAAAAAATGTCATATATATACATAAGTATATCAACTAAAATATGTCACTTAACAGTTATATATAATTTCTAACAAAAAAAAACAATTAAAAATTCTAAGTTCATATTTTACAAAGTCATTAAAACAAATCCTAACAAATGTCATTTCACTTTTTCAAATAATGACATAATTATGAAAAAATTATTAATCTAGCCCATCCCTGTCACACTTTCACTATTTCATATGTTTGACAAGGACGTATATATTTTCATGTTTCATCTCCTATGTAGGTTGATCGAAACGGGAATCTCAATAAATGAACCAATATGGCAACGGTAAATGAATTTACGTTCGTTTATTAATTTTTCGTCATAATAAATCTTTTATTTCGAACAAATGAAATGAAACTTGAAATTTTTTGAGTTTTATGTCAATTTATATTTTTAAGCGACTCCTAAAAAAAGATCATAACTTTTTCTGGATGAACCAATTTTGTTATATGATGTGGTCCCATTTAAATTTAATTAAGATCTGATGAGTAGTTTTTGAGTTATTCGTAATAATTTTTAGTGCATTTTATTAGAAATCGGTTTCCTTTTTGTAAGTCTTAATTATTTTTAATGATAGTGTTTTTTTTAATCTCGACTGTTCTTTCTGAGTAGAGAAAGTATAGTGTTAAGACACTCCGTCCTCCATATTCCGCATATTAAAATCATTGCGTGTTGGATGGCGGTACTTAACGCCATTTCTACCAGACAGAAGAAATAAAAAGCCTCCCTCAGGCATCGAACCCAAAATCATCTTAAACTATTCACAGAGTTAAGTTACAATAACTTTTACTTTATTTAATCTATATATTTTTTTAACGGTCGATGCTAACATAAGGCCGCAGTCATATTACGGGGCGCTGGAAGACTTTCGCTTAAGGTTACGATAGGTTGTGGTGATGGGTTTCTGATTTATATCGATAATAACAGTAATATATCATAAAATAAGACTAGTAATTTACGGTGACTTCGTACGTATAAATTAAATTTAATTATTATATAAGATATGTATTTTATCACTTGAAAGATATCCTTGGGAGCGAAGAGAGATTTTTTTGATATTCCAACGAAAACGGAAAAAATGATTTTTGATTTTATAGTCCACGCAAGCAAAGCCAGAGGACAGCCAGTAAAAAACAATAAAAAAACTTGAGCATTCGACAAATAGAAATATAATTCAGTACGAGACATCAATAAGTTGATAATCAAAAATGCTTTACTTTTCGGGGCATGTTTAAGGTTTGTCTTAAAATTCAATTTTTGTGTTATTAAAATATATTTTACGTGAAAATTTTTGATTCGCTTAATGTTTTAATTTACTCTATTAAAGAGAAACCCTAATGCAACTAGACTTACGCACTTATTCACGCCTGAAATGCATATATAGGTCTATTTTTTTAATGAATCCCTAAGCATTAGCAAAGGGGTCTTAAATCCAAAACTCATAATAAAGTTTTCTTTTTAGAAATAAAATTAGCCAGTAAAAGCTGATATAATTGCATATTTTCAAAGTAGTTAAATAAAATGATACATTAACTTGTTTCAAAGAAAGCATCAACAACCAGCAACTGGTCGCCCGCAGACCGCGGTTTCACTTCCTAACGTATGTTTACAAAATAAACTAACTATGTCATTTCGGATGATCGCGTGAATATAATTATGTATTTGTACTGTAATAATAATATTTTTTATCAATTATAAAAAAATAGTAAAAAAGCAGCTTCATGGTCTATCCCGTATAGTGTCTAACCTAGTGTGTCAAGACACTCCATTCAACGCCTTCAATGCATGTTATGTGACGGAACTGAAAAAAGAATGAAAATATTTTAAATATAATCATTCCCCCAACTGGGAATCGAACCCACAACAGTCAGACGGTTACAGTTTTAATATTTAATACTTATTACGCATATTAGGAAAAACATAACTCAGTAAAATATATTTTTATTATTAAAAAAAAAACAAACCTTTAAATAAATACTTTCTAACATAAAACTTTATTTTTGTTGACTACTTCTTATTTACAATAGGGCAATAACATTAAAGTATACAGCCTTTCAACTCAAACTCAAACAGTAACTAATCATCGATAACATTTCACTAAAAACAAAAGCATCGTAAATCATGATTTCACATCGACTGAGGCGCATCACTAATTCATTATCGATAAAGTATTCCAACACAATAGAAAGTTTATTTGTGGTCAGATGACTCAGCGTCAGCAAAAAAAATAAAAATAATTTTAATCGAATTTAAATTTTATTTTATTTAATAATAGAGTCTATATTATCTTGTGTATACGAAAAATCCCTTAAATTTTTAAATTGGACCTATATATGTTGTATATAATAATATGACCTTTATGACATTAAGTTTAAGGTTGAAAATAGATTTTTATAAAATAAAGTCCTTTACTCTCTTCGTGAAGAATGCCTCAACAAGGTATTCACACTTCTTTAGAATTTTGACAATTGGGGATACGTCATTTTGACATTTAGTACTCATTATCCGACTGTGAGGACAAAAAAAGTAATGTATCTTAACAATCTGTTATGTACGCTTAAATTTAACGTGTGGTTGTTTTTATAAGCATTGTAATACTTTTTTGTAATAATTTTTATTTTAGTGTGAATTATTTTTTATATATATATATTTAATATAATTTATTTTTAATATTTATAATTTTTATATATACTGGGTTTTTTTTTAAGTTTTTTTATAGCTTCACGCTGTATCCCGCACATAGCAAGCAGAGGGAACCAGAGAATGTAGTGCTAAGACACTCCGCCCTCTTTATAACATTTCCGTTCTGAGTGGCGGAACTGAACTCCGTGTTTTACCTTGTTACCAGAGGCAGGAAATGCTCAATATTATCTGCGCCATGATAGGCCGCAAAGGCACAATTTACACAATTGTACATTTTTATCCCTTCTTCCCTTCAGCTTCACACTTTATTCAACATAGCAAGGTAATCAGAGAGTATCTAATGTCAAGATACTCTGTTACCCATATTTTCCCCGAAGTCGAGATTTAGTGTTGAGTGGTCGAAACACAGCGCCGCGCTAAACTGATTTTACATACGTACATACATAGCTTCACGGTGTATCCCGCATATAGCAGGGTAGGCAGAGGAAACCTGAGAACCTAGTGTTAAGACACTCTGTTCTCTTTCAGCAATTCTTCCCCACTTTCCGCCGAATTGAGGCATTGCGTGCTGAGTGGCGGAACTCAACGCCGCGCTTTGACTTGTTACCAAACCCAGGAAATGAAAAATTCCATTTCCTGGAGTGGGAATCGAACCCACAACCGGTCGCGTGTACAGTTGCACGCTCGTGCCTATGCGTTACGACAGGCGTTTTTAGCTAAACTTAAACCCCTATAGGGTCTTTTTTTTTCAGAAAAACAATTTTTTAAATATAATAAAAAAAATATAATAATATTTCTTTTATTACTATGTCAACAGTACACAGCTCAATGGCCTCTGGTATCAGAACAAAAGCTTAGGACAGGTGTATTGTCATTTTCATGTTCGTCATAGAAGTGTACATAAATATGAAGCTTTCGCTTATGATATATTCTTATTTAAACAATGAAGTTACTAAACAATAATATTATTTTACGGAAAATTATTAGATAATAAAGCATATTCACGCTTCCCTGTAGTGTCAAGACACTCTGTTGTCCATTAGAAATAGGACGAAAGTGGAGAATGATTATCTTCGACTGTTTTTTCTTTTTCACGTGATAGCTAGTGCTTCTAATGTGGTCCTATTTAAATTTAGTTGAGACCTGAAAAGTAGATTTCGATTATTATTAAATACCGTCAAATTAACAACCTACTTCTATTTTTGAACTCGCTTAAAAATATGTCATTTACTATACATATATGTATAATTTATACATTTATACATCTATACATATAATTAAAATTGGAATGTCTGTTTGTAACATTAAAATAACCGCTTTTACCTACTTGCATATGAGTGTATAATAAAATAATATTTTTCCAATTTTTGTCTGTCTGTTTGTTTCCGCTAATCTCTCAAATGGCTGGTCTTGATTGCTATTGACGGAACTTTCACTGTAGCTGATATAATAAGGAGTAACTTTAGCTACTTTTAATTTAGAAAAATTATTTTAATATCATAAGCTTAAAACAATATAACCTTTTTGTTATATTCCATTCGGACGAAGTCGCGGGCTCAGCTTGTATCTACTTAAATATATGCAACGTTTAAGTTTCAAGTTGTACATTAATCTTAAAGTAGGCCTAAATAGTATAAATAGTATAATATTCTAGTCATACACAAGCTTGTGAAACTAAGAGAAAATCGCGTCCAGTTACGAACTTGTGACCCGCCCTCGAATACGCAAGCACTGTATGAATTATAAATACTATAGCAATTGAAAAAATCATATGTACATTTTAATATAATACCACTGTAGCTCAGTTGTTTGTATCCACGATTTTAGCAGCTTCAAATCCCTTTGAATCTAAAAATATTACAAAAATCAAAATCAAAATATTCTTTATCCAAGTAGGTTTCGAATCGTCAATTTACAAAGGTGTCAGTCGTGTCAGTCCTAATGGAAGCTACCGCCGGCTTGGAAGGCAGTTCTACTGAGAAGAGCCGGCAAGAAATTCAACAGTTGCTTTTATTACGTAAAGTGTATAAGTGAATTTTATTTATCATATCTATATATTAAATTGTGAAGGAAAACCTTAGAAACCTCTTATTAAAAATTAAGTAATATTTATCGGGTTAATAAATAAAAGAGATAGAAAAAAGTTAGTATATTATTATGGATTCGAATTGAGACTCCTTCTTTGGAGCCTGTTCATAAGAGAACTGATTTCAAATAAAATGCACTAAAAAGTGCAACTATTATAAGATAACTCAAAAACTACTTGCCCAATTTTAACTAAATTTAAATAGGACCACACAGCTTACGTACTAGCTATCACATAAATAAAACATCATCAAAACCTTCAAGTTCAACCTTCAGCCTTCAGGTTATGATCTTCATCACCATCTTTAAATTCGGCCAAACATCAAAAGATGTAAACATCTAAACCTCAATCTTGATTTGATGTTATCTGTATTCAATAGAATATAGCAGCGATACGTAAATATCGTTCTAATTCTACTATAAATTGCTCAGAGCATCCGTTAGGAGGTATCACGTACACAGTTTGAATACCAAAATAGGTATTTGAGGACATGCAATTTCTCTCAGTAAGATTTAGTATCACTTGAGTCTTTACAAATTTTCTATAGTTCGTAGGTAAATAAATATTTCTAAGTTTGCGGAAGTTAGCGCCACGATTTTTTATTTAATTAGAAACACTTCTTTTTCTGTAAATAGTTCAGCAATGCATTAATAATTACAATTTTAACAAAAAAATAAAACTGACTTCAAATAAAATGCACTAAAAACTAATATTATTACGAATAACTTATAAACTACTCATCCGATCTTAATTTAAATGGGACCACATCAGAAACAAGCACTATCATATAAAAAAAAATCATCTAAATTAGTTCACCCAGTAAAAAGTTAAGCACACAAAAAAATACAGTTGAATTGAGAGCTTCCTCTTTTTTTTGAAGTTAGTTTAAACATGGCGGTTATTTTAAAAATGAGTCCTCATTTGAAAAAGAATAATAATTATATACATTAATTTTAAAATAAAGAAAGAGAAGGGAGTGTCTTAACACTGGGTTCTCAGATTCCCTCTGCCTACCCTGCTATATGCGGGGTACAGCGTGAAGTTAAAAAAAAAGAAGAAAATAAAATAAAATAAAAACAACACAACAAATTAATTTAATATTTATGATACCAAAAGTAGTTCACAATATTTTCCCTTAATAAAATTGGTTTACAAGATAATTAATCAAAGGAATTTTGATTGAGATTTAAATACGATAAACTCAATTTACCAACTTTCCAAGTAAAAATGTGCATTAAATTTCAAATACGTTAACAACTTTAGGCATACAATCATTTTTATTGCAAAATTTCTTATAAAATATGAAGTAGTCATTAAAGTATAGCAAAAAAAATTATTATAAGACTTTTAGGTATTGTTTAGCCATCGGTTAATTTTATTTCTCATTACTGGACTCCTCGTTGACGCGTTAATAACGCTTCCTAGCGACGTATGTATATGTCACTTTATATAAACATGGATGTCATACCATGGTCGTGTGTGTAATATTTATTTTATTAATTTTTATATTTTTTTTTTGTATTATTTAAAAAAAATATTATCATTCTGCACCTGCACATCCTTCACTATATAAACTATAAGTGTGCCAAATTTCATGCTCCTCCGTCCGCTTAATTTTCGTAAAAAGGGATTCAAAGTTTTTGCTTTACGTATTTATATATAGATACATTAAGATTATAACAAAAAATGAAAACCGATGCGCTATCAAAAACTACATGCAATGGGACAGCATCTGACTATAAAAGCAACTAGTGGGTTCGATTGCTACCCGACGAAATAAGTATATTTAATTTTAGCTCCATTTACACGGAACGTCAACGTCACGGAAAGATAACGGAGTGTCTTAACACTAGGTTCTCTTTGACTACCTTGCTATACACGATAAAGCGTAAAGCTGAAAAGGAAATAAAATATATATTACCTTATATAATTATAATTGCGGCGTTGAGTTGCGCCACTCAGCACTCAATGCCTCAATTCGGCGGAAAGTGGAAAACGGAGTGTCTTTACACTAGGTTCCCTCTGCCTACCCTGCTATATGCGGGATACAGCGTGAAGCGTATGTATGTATGTACCTTATATAATCCTAAAACAAATAGTCTCACTTTATGTCTCTACATGCAATGTCTACTTTATAAATGTGGACGCCAATTCAATTAATACGTAACAATTGTTTATACAATACATTTCTCTTTTAAAATAACACAGAAAGAAATCTTTTATATAAAAAAAAAAGTTGCAACAAAATCGTAACAGCTTTAATTGACAGTAATGGACTATAGTGTCGTAACAAATTCACTGTCACAAGTTTTTATATATATAAAAATCATAAATGTGTCGCTATGTTCGTTTGTGTCTTCCTTTCTTTGCTTATTTTCTATATCCCTATTTATTTATGAGTAATTCAAACTTAAACAAAATAAGACAAATGAATTTAAAAAAAAATGTAGTAAATAATGAAATTATTACGAATAAGTCAAAAACTAATTGTCAGATCTAAAAAAAATCATAATAAATTCTTACTGGATTAACCAATTTTGATGTCTTTTTTATATAATAGCTAGTTTTTTTGATGTGGTCCCATTTAAATTTAATTAAGTAGAGTAGTTTTAGACTTATTCATAACAATGTTTTTTTTAGTGCATTTTAGTTGAATTCGGTTTTCTTTTCTGTTAAAATCTTAATTATTATTTTATTCAATATATATTTAGAAGTAAAGTCACAGAACAAAGCTAGTATAAGTCAATTTTGCAAAATGCGTATCGAATTCAGCGTATAGCGAAAGCAACTTTCTATAATCCAAAGGTAAAAGTATTATTCATTGGGTTCAATGTACTGCAAAGGTTACTTGTATATGTAGTTGCATTCAATTTTCGCACATCTCCCATATTTTTAAGGGAAATCAGAAGAGAGGAATATGTAGACAGAAGCAGGAATAATACAGTAAATTTCGATAAATCGTACGTCAATCGTATTTAACGCGAAGTTATTCTCATCCCGAATGTTAAACATTTTTTTTAGGGTAGACAGAGGGAGCGTGAAAACCAAGTGTTAAGACACTCCGTTCCCAACTTTCCGCCGAATTGAGGCATTGCGTGCTGAGTGGCGGAACTCAAAGCCGCGTTTTGGCTTGTTACCAAGCCCAGGAAACAAAAATACTAAACTTTTACATTTTCTAGAGTGGTAATCGAACCCACAACCTGTCGCGTTTACAGTCCCACGCTTGTGCCTCTGCGCCACGACAGGCGTTAACAAAGTTAATAAAGTTCAAATTCTAGTACTCTACTGAGCTGAGTATCCTCACAATCACGTAAGCAAAACTTTTCCTCTGAGAGTATTCGGAAGGGTTCGATTGAAGTGATGGGTTTCAAACGGGTTACATACATTTCACCGTACCCATCGATGCTCTCTTATTGTTGACATATGAAACATTTTTTTTAGATTTATGATTTTACGAGTAGCTGGGAGAGATAATCTAATGTCGAAATACTACCTTCGTCACGTTTCTCTCGAGAGCGAGATATAATTAATGGAGATCGAATCAAGACGATTTTTGACACCACAATAGACTCTAAAATCACATAGACAACTTCACTCTATCCCCCGTAAAGCAGGATAGATGAATAAAATTTAGTGTCCAGACCGACTATATATAGCGATATCAAGTTGAAAGTTTTTATCATCTTCGTGGTTCGTTAAAGAATAAGTCAGGCATTGTGCATGTTACAGTCTATTGCTTCTATTATGAATATTGAGGTTATATATACATTACTCGTCGCTGTCTGCTGCGATAGCCTAGATGTACATTTCAAGGTCATAAGTAAATACTTAGAGGAAAAATTTTCAAAAATCCCTTTTACTAAAGTTATACAGAGAGAAGAGTATAAAATTTGGTATAGTTGAAGCTTATATGGAGAATAAGGTAGATTTTAATAAAAAAGTAAGAGTGTGTTGTTATGTTTGTTCATATGAATTATTAATAGTGAAAATTTGTACGTTTTTTTGTTTCCTTTTTACCTTCTTTATGCAAATTCTTTGTTTAATAATAATGATAATTGTAATAAAAAGAATAGCAATGCACTAAAAATAAAATTATTACAAATACCTTAAATACTACACGTTAGATTTTAGCTAAGTTCAAATGGAACCATATCAGAAGCACTAACTGTCAAAAGAATCAATAAAAAAATGGTTCACCCAGTAATAAGTTATGTGGTAACACAAATAAAAGAAATACAGTCGCATTGAGTACTTCCTCCTTTTTTGAAGTTATATATATGATAAATAGTGCTTCTGATATAGGTCCATTTAAGGTCGGATATGTAGTTTCTGAGTTATTCGTAATCATGTAGCTTTTTAGTTCATTTTATTTAATATCCATTTTCGAAACGCCATAATTAAAAACATTTCTGAATTAATTTTCTTTCGCTATTATATGTAAATGAATATTATTATAATTATTATTAAGAACACATAACATTACCTTAAATATTATTTTACTTTCATACACTTTCCTTTTCACAGTTTACTTTGTAAATAGAGAGTCTTTACGAGTGTCTTCAAGAGACAGCATTATATATGTAGTTTGTTTTAAATCAATAAAATTGTCATTCATGTGACATATTATATTTTTGTAAGGAATATATTAAAATTATGCAATTTCTTTTTATTTGTGACAAAGTCTTGTAAAACCTAATATGACAAATAAAGGATAATAGCTTTAGGTTAAAAATAACTTATTTTCATTTACAAATTGAAAAAAAAATTAAGAATTGGACAAATTAATTGTTAAATACTAATTCATATCCGTAGTTATCTTTATGAAAACCAAAAATGGTGATAAATTGAAGTCATAGGTTATGATTATCTTCAAATTATTTGCATGTCCTCGCTCTAATAATATAAAGCGCGACGTTATGTTCTACCACTCCACTCGCAATGTCTCTTATTCTAGCGGAAATCGGACAACGAACTTGACATTAGGTTCTCTCTACCTATCTTGTTATGGTAACAGGTGAAAACAGGTGACGCTGATAAAAAAAAAAAAACAAAAATAAAATTGGCTACAAAAATCATCAAATTTGGCTTACCTAGTAATAATTTAAGCGGTATCACATTCAAAAACAATTTTAAATAAGTAACTAAAAAAATATGTGCTTAAAAAATTAGTATAGTTAAAAAAAGTAAAACTGAGGCCTCCCTCTTTTGAAGTCGGTTAAAAATATATCATTTTATAATATCAACTGACCTTTCAATTTTGCTATAGACTATCAGAACGAAAGCAAGCCTAACTCTCCCGGGTCATTTTCACCAGATTTCCCGTGGGTGGCTTTCGCTTCTAGAGTTACGATGTTGCGGTTATACGACCGTGACGGGGACTGAATCAGAAAATTCATTTGATTCACTTATTAGTTTCAATGACTATGAAACAGGATGCATTTTGCTAGAGTAAATCTTCTTTTTTACCGGACTCAGAGAAGGGTTATGTTTTTCGCTCGTATCATGTATGTTTATAATATTCTTTATTATCTCATATCTCAATTCAATATCAATGCCTCAATTCGGCGGAAAGTGGGGAACGGAATTGTTGAAAGAGAACGGAGCGTCTTAACACTAGGTTCTCGGGTTCCCTCTGCCTACCCTGCTATGCGGGATACAGCGTGAAGTTCAAAAAAAAAAAACCTCATATCTTCCAAACCCCTGGATGGATTTATATAATTAAGATGACGTTAAATAGGGCGTGTGAGATATGACATGAAATGACTTAAATAGCCCATTTTAAATATATAACACATAACTAGATTTTATTGCCTACTTTATTTGTATTTGTTACCTAAGAACGCAAAATTTCTTAATTGTGTCTCACATTACAGACAAATAATAAAATAATAAAGAGTAAAAACCAATTTTATATTTCACAGGACTTCTTGAGAATGGAAGACTACCTACTGTTATCTTTGTATTTTCTGTGTTTGGCTTGTTCTTTTCTTTTCATTTTCTTTACGCAGTTAGGTTTTTCATTCTTTATAAACTTTGTTATCATTTTTTTTTTTTTTTTATGGATAACGGATGGCAAACGAGCAGAAGGACCACCTGATGGTAAGTGGTTACCTTCGCCCATAAACATCTACAACACCAGAGATGTTGTAGATGCGTTGCCAACCTAGAGGATACTGATGGTAGGGGGGACAATGTGGTAGTCCGCTATCAGAACCACCACATTTTGGGGAAAGGATGGGTGGGAAAGGGGAAAATCTGGCTTACATGCCATCGAACCGGAACACATCATTAGATATTTGGCGGTTCGTCTTTGACATGATAGTGGTCGCGAGCCAGTCGGAGGACGAACCTCCTACCACCTAACATCTAAGTACATCTAAGTAACGATGTTCATGTGAAAGTTTTATTACACAATGAAACATAATAATTAAATTCTAAAGAAAATAGAAACGGACTAATAAAATACAGTGAAAATTTAAATTATTACGAATAATTGAAAGACTACATCAAAAGCACGAGCTATGAAAGAATATGTAAAAGAATCATGAAAATTAGTTCACCCACCAAAAAATTATGCGGTAACACACATAAAAAATACAAGCGAATTGAGAATCTCCTCCTGTTCAAGTCGATTAACATACATACATACATAGCTTCACGCTGTATTCCACATATAGCAGGGCAGACAGAGGGAACCTAGTGTTAAGACACTCCGTTCCCCGCTTTCCGCCGAATTGAGGCATTGCGTGCTGAGTGGCGGAACTCAACGCCGCGCTTTGCCTTGTGACCTAACCCAGGAAATGAAAAATTCTACCTGGAGTGGAAATCGAACCCACAACCTGTCGCGTTTACAGTCGCACGCTTGTGCCTCTGCGCCGCGACAGGCATTAACATTTCTACTAATAATATTTAAATTCTCAATCGACGTGGAATCAGCTCTATCCCATAATAAGTATTATAATAATCTTGCTAAATAAATCTGCCAAAAGACCTTTAAATCCCTAAGTCACTTTCTACGAAACTTTCTCAGGTGAAATGCAATGTTTGCTGCATATAATGGCTGTCCAATGCAAATCTACTGGGAGTCGTGAACTCACGAGCTAGTATAGGGTTGTCGCGTATGTTTTTAACCGACTTTACGAACAGGAGGTTCTCAATACTCTATTTTTTGTGTGTTACCGCAAAACTTTTTACTGGGTGAACGAATTTATGTCCTATTTCAATTTAGTTCAGATCTCATTTTCTTGTTTTATCCGTAATAGTTGTAGTTTTTAGTACATTTTGTTTAAATGTTTGCGTCTGTCGTGGCGCAGAGGCACAAGCATGCGACTGTAAACGCGACTGGTTGTGGGTTCGAGTCCCACTCTAGGAAATGTAAAATTTAGTATTTTCATTTCTTGGGTTTGGTAACAAGGCAAAGCGCGGCGTTGAGTTCCGCCACTCACCACGCAATGACTCAATTCGGCGGAAAGTGGGGATCGGAATTGTTGAAAGAGAATGGAGTGTCTTAACACTAGGTTCTCTGGTTCCCTCTGCCTACCCTGCTATATGCGGGATACAGCGTGAAGTTAAAAAAAAACAAAATATTTTTTAAATTTTTTGGTTGGCTTATTTTTTTTTGTTAAAATCTTAATTAATATATAAAACTATTTATTGGCAATAATGGACGCTTTCAAAATTTCAATTTTAGGTCAATCAAATTTTTTACTTCTTAGATATTCAGATCTAGGAATCTCAACATCTAAGAAGTTAAAATGTTTGTTTCAACGAGATTGCTTATATGTTCGAAGGCTGTTTAGCAAGGTAATGTATATTTATTGTCAAATAATAATTTAATATACAGTTTCCTTAATTATTACATAAGCTAGTCATTTTGTACAAATATTTTGTTTATGAAATTCAAATAAAATTTCTTTTTTTTTTCATTATAATTATATTATTTCCATACATCAGCCAGCCCTAACTATAAATAGTTGACTCATCGCGTTTACTTTCCTTGTCGCGAGCGCTAATCTCGTACTTTACAAGTCATATTGTTGGACGTGACATTATCCATTTAGCTTCACGCTTTTTCCCTTAGCAGGATAATCACAGAGAAGGAGAGAGTTTAGACACTCCGTTCTTAAATATTTTACTGAAACCGCAATATGTCCATATTTAGAGAGTTAAGTGGAGGAACGGAAATGTTAAAAGAGAACGGAGTGTCTTAACACTAGGTTCTCTGGTTCCTTCTGCCTACCCTGCTATGTACGGGTATAAAGTGTGAAACGTTGTTTGTTTTTTTCATAAAATGATAATGATATACACATTATCATGTGTTTGACATACACTTGATAAACGCAAACTTTACGAGTCAACAGATCTTCTAGCTTCTTTAAAAAAATATATTTCTTTTTATTTTAGCTTCATACTGTACCCCGCATATAGCAGGGTAGGCAGAGGGAACCTGAGAACCTAGTGTTAAGACACTCCGTTCTCTTTAAACAATTCCGTTCCCCACTTTCTACCGGATTGAGGCATTGCATGCTGAGTGGCGAATATATTTCTTAAGGTTGTGAAATTATAAAAAAATATATTTAATCCATATATTAAATTATTATTACATGAGAAGACAATTCATTTGCACTTACAAATAAAACTTAAAATTACTTAATGTTTAGTACAAAATGAAACTTATTAAATGAATGCATCGTCAATTCAACACAAATCAATGTTTGTGGTCAAACTGACAATAATATCTTACGCACCAAATATAATTAATAGAAATATCTGCAAATATCTATAAGAAATAAATAAGAATCTATAAGAAGTAAATATTTTAAAAATTCACGTTTTAATCTATGTATATTCGTTCAGAAAATTATATATTTGTCGAAAAGTCGTAAATTCATCGTAAATAAATCTTTTTTTGAAATGTCATACAAAAAATAAGAAATCAAATCAAAATTATTGAAGCATAATATTTTCTAAATGAGAACCCAATTACTATATTTTGAAAAAAAAAACTGGTATAAAGCTATTAGCTTTTAATTTCCGTCTTATTCTTCTCCCTTTCCAATAATCTCTTTCTAACTTCTTCTGGATTGTATCTCTTCCTATAGACTCTTCTCACTCTTCTAATAGGGTTTATATTACGAGTCCTAATATTTTTCTTTTTAGCACTCCCATTGGGTGTAGGTCCTCTATTTTCTTCTAAGCGTAGGTTCTTTCCACGTCGTGTATTATTAAATAATTCGCGTTGATCTCGTATCGTTGCATCATAAAACACTTTTCCGTTGACAACAGCTTTTTTAATATTTTCTGTTGTACTCAAAACTCTTGGAGGTCTAACGAATGTTGTTTCGCTAACTTCCAAGCTTTTGTCATTCAAAATTTTTTCTTTATCTCTTTCTATGTCGTCTTTTGACACTTTCTGTATAACACCTCGCCTCTCTGTTGTTGGGAAACGATTGCCAAAATTGAAATCAAGAAAGTCTTTATCAAGTGTGATGCTTTTAGATTCTAAATCTTTCTGTGAACGTTTTTCAACAATCAGTTTTCCTCCTCGTCTTGAAGCTATTAATCGCCCTATAGCTTCAATTTGTCTTTCTTCTGCTTCTAACGTTTTCTTGTCACATGGCTTGTCTTTTATATCGTCTAAGTCAAAAACTTCTAATGAACGAGTAAAATCATGTAATTTACCATCTATTCCTTTAACAAAATCATCTTCTAAGCTTACGTCTTCAAGTGGAACTGGAATATCTGTTTTATTAACAATTTCATTCTTTTCAGTTACATTTTGATAGGTCTCGTTTGTCGCTGGTTTAATAGTAGTTATATTATCTGTGCTAAGATCTAATAAATCGTCATCATTTGTAATATTAATTCGTTTTTCACTTCGAGGGACACTGTCTATAGATCTACTTTCTATATCGTTTTCTATAACTTTATTGTTAACTCGTTTGTTTTCGTATTGTTCTCTTGGTGGAGATGTTCGTGTATTATATTTTTCTGTAGTGTCTGATGTTTCATTAAATCTAAAGTATGTCATATTTGGTGGTGGCCCCTTATGTAAATATGCTACGGGCCAGTATCTGAAAATATAAAAATTATAATTGAATTTCAAAATTGCACCAGTTTGGCGGAATAATTAACCTATTCCATGGTTCTTTATGTTATTAGAAACGATTAATCTTTTATAATAATATAAAATAATACGGATTTATCTCCGAAATTTTGAATAAAAGAAATACTGTTGATTTTTGTTTATATTTACAATATATTAATATTGAATAGTTTCGATGATAGATATAAAGATATTATCACGATTTATATAATTACCTAGGAACACCAAGCCCTCCAGCAACTTCATCATCTTCACCAGACACTGGAACCCAGAGTCCGGAACCGGGTGTAGGAGGATTCCTTTGATACTTTATGTGTGGCCTGTCTTCTGTTGGTACGCGTGTGTATCCTAGATGGAATAATAAGAAATGTTTAATTATATTAACGCCTAACGTGGCGCAGAGGCACAAACGTGCGACTGTGAACGCGAAAGGTTGTGGGTTCGATTTCCACTCCAGGAAATGTAAAATTTAGTATTTTCATTTCTTGGGTTTGGTAACAAGGCAAAGCGCGGCGTTGAGTTCCGCCACTCACCAGGTATTGCCTCAATTCAGTGAAAAGTGGGGAACGGAATTGTTGAAAGAGAATGGAGTGTATTAACATTAGATTCTCTGGTTCCCTCTGTCTACCCTGCTATAAGCGGGATTCAGCGTGAAGTTGTTCTTGTATTTTATATTTTTACATGCACAGAGAATCTGAGAACCTAGTGTTAAGACACTCCGTTCGCTTTCAACAAATCCGTTCCCCGTTGTCCGCCAGATTGAGGCATTGCGTGCTGAGTGGCGGAGCTCAACGCCGTGCTTTGCCTTGTTACCAAACCAAGGAAATGTAAAATTTCATTTCCTGGAATGAGAATCGAACCCACAACCTGTCGCGTTTACAGTCGCACGCTTGTGCCTCTGCGCCAAGACAGGCGTCAGAACTCGAATTCAGAACCTCTAGAAAGGAGATGTTTTGAAGTCGATAAAAAACAATGCAGTGCTACCTGGCAAAGAGTTTCCATGTCTATCGTAATACGCTTGTGGTCCATTTTTGTATAAA
>JAKGSA010000775.1:122180-152801 GCA_033558755.1 Philaethria dido
TGTTATTTATCAACTTCTTTATGAAAAAAATGAACTAATATAAACTATACAAGCATAATTTAGATTTAAAAATAATAATGCTAATAAAATAAAAGGCATTATAAAGAAAAAATATAAAGAGCTCAAAAGTACTTGTCAGATCTTATATACCTTAGATTACATTTGGCCCAATTTAAATGGGACCACATCAATAGAGTGAAAGCTACCAAATTCCAAAGAGACTCATCGAAATTGGTTCACCCAGAAAAAAATGTGCGATAATACAAAAAATAGAGTCGAATTGAAAACTTCCTCACTTTTTGAATTAGGTTAAAAATACATACCTCGTATCCCAAGAGATGGATGTGGTACTTTATGTTGATGGTACGGGTAATATTTTTCACTGCACGGCCGCCATTGATCTGGCGACGGACCAACGTAGCACCTGCCAGGTATTTTTTGTTAAAAAGGTCATAGAATAACAAAACTTCTTTCTTAAGTTAACTATAAATAAATTATTTGTAATTGATTATTTTTTTAAATAATACATATACATACAGCTTCACGCTGTATTCCGCATATAGCAGGGTAGGCAGAGGGAACCTAGTGTTAAGACACTCCGTTCCCCACTTTCTATCGAAATTGAGGCATTGCGTGCTGAGTGGCGGAACTCAACGCTCTTTTATTATATAAAATAATAGAAATTCTAAATTATTTTTCAATAAATATTATAATAAAATAAAAATATTTATATATTATAATGGACTACTTAGATAAAATACAGCGCTAGCTTTAACCACTAAAAATCACTAATTCTTCTGCCACACAAACAATAACAAATTTAAAAAGATAGAAAATACATAATAAAAAAATGTAGAGTAAAAATTAATGAAAAAAGAAAAAAATATGCCCCGGGTGAGGATCGAACTCACGACCTTAAGATTATGAGACTTACGCGCTGCCTACTGCGCTACCGAGGCTTGGAATCACGCAGCGAAATAGGTCAAATAATCGTTGAAAACATTGCTAAAAATAATTGGAAGCATTTTAATACTATACTAGTGTCCCCGTAAATGCGTTAATAACGCATTGCGTAGTCACGTATATGTCATTTTATATAAACTTAGATGTCAAACCATGGTAGTGTGTGTAACATTTATTTTATGAATTTAATATACTTTTCATGTATTATTTTAAAAAATGTAAGCATTCTGCACTCCTTCTCTATATAAACTATAAGTGTGCCAAATTTCATGCGCCTCCGTCCGCGTAATTTTCATAAAAAGGGATTCAAAGTTTTTGCTTCACGTATTTATATATAGATTGTTAGAAATCCTAATTTATGACGAGACTATATAAACATCATCGAAACTACCCACGTCCCTTTTTGCCGTCAGTAAAGTAGAGTTTAGATACTTTTTCTTGCCTCTGATCTTAAGCTATATATTTGACATTAAATTACCATGGTTTTTTGAATCCTTCACTATATCCACATCTGTGGGTTGGAGCACAGCAATAGTCCCATGAACCTGTAAAAAATTAATAATTAAAATTTTACTAAATAAAGAAAACGCCTAATCACAACAAGAACGCCTGTCGCCTGTCTGTCTGCCTGTAAACGCGATAGGTTGTGGGTTCGATTCCCACTCCAGGAAATGGAATTTTTCATTTCCTGGGTTTGGTAACAAGGCAAAGCGCGGCGTTTAGTTCCGCCACTTAACACGCAATGCCTCAATTCGGCGGAAAGTGGGGAACGGAGTATCTTAACACTAGGTTCCCCCTGCCTACCCTGCTATATGCGGGATACAGCATGAAGCTATGTAAGAAAACTAAATCCAAATAAAATGCACTAGAAAGTTCAATTAAAACGAATAAGTTATAAACCCGTAAAATTTAACTAAATTCAAATGGAACCACATCAGAGATACTAGCTGTTTAATAAAAAATTCAGCAAAATCCGTCTACTCCGTAAAAAATTATGCAGTGTTACCGCATAAAAAAATACATTTCGAATCGACATCAATCGAAATCGAATTGAGAACCTTCTTTCTTTTTTGAAGCTGGTTAAAAAAATAATAATTCCTACAATACAAGTCAACAATTTACCTATTTCTCCACCCTCAGGCTCGCACGCCCAATGTCCAGCAATAACATTTTGCTCACAAGAGCTTCCTTTCCTGCACGGGAAGCCTGACACTGTGTAGTGCCGCCAAGATAAAGCCACTATAAAATTCGAATATGATTAACAAAATTAATACTATTACAATAATAATTTAATTGATATATGCTTCCCTGACATCTATAGATCGTCTTTATTAGTTTTCATTAAAATAAAGTCACCTGTCGTGGAGTAGAGGCACAAGCGTGTTACTGTAAACGCGACAGATTGTGAGTTGGATTCCCACTCCAGGAAATGTGAAAGCTTAGTATTTTCATTTCCTGGGCTTGGTGACAAGGCAAAGCTCGGCGTTGAGTTCCGCCACTCAGCACGCAATGCCTCAATTCGGCGGAAAGTGGGGAACGGAGTGTCTTAACACTAGGTTCTCAGGTTCCCTCAGCCTATCCTGCTATATGCGGAGTACAGCGTGACGCTATGCATGCATGTATGTATGTATGTAAAAAGTAATTAAGAATGCCTTAATTATCTTGAAGTTTCATAAAGTTTCAAAAAAAGCTTTTAAGTTATGTCTAAATTATTGCTTCATCTTAAATAATTTGGAGGATTATATGTATTAATATTAAAATAGAAATTAATTATAAAAAAAAAAAAATATTTACATGATTCATCCACGCGATCTCCAGTTGGTCTATTTGGCCTAAAGCCTGAGTTAGGTCCTGGTCCCGAACCGAAAGTAGGTCTCAAACTAGGGCCTACAGGGCCACCACCAATTGGACCACTCGGGCCACTCGGGCCACTAAAAGCACTTGAGCCAATAAAGTCACTTGAACCACTGAAGCTACTTGAGCTACTTACTCCACTCGAGCTACTTATGCTACCTGAGCTACTTATTCCGCTTGAACTACTTATTCCACTTGGGCCACTTCCTCCACTTCCGCCTAAACTACTAGGGCCAGGTAAATAAGGTCTTGGTCTCACATTTGGCTTATAATCTGGCCGGAAATTGTCCGATCCATAAGGTGGTTCGTAACTATTTGGTTTGTATGCATCTGGCTTATTATCTGGTCTAAAATTTGGTTTCAATCCTGGCCCAGAATCATCAGCATAACCTGGCCTTACATCTGCAGGTGGGTAATCATGGTAATCAGGCTTATAAGGTCTAGGATAACTTGGCTTGTAACCATGGTCAACATATTCTGGCTTAGAGTATGGCTTAAAATCTGGGTAGCTTGGACCGCTAGGTCCACTAGGGCCTGTTATTTCTGGGCCGCTTTCTGGTAAATAATGAGGTTTTACCGGGCCACTAGGTTCATAGCTAGGTTTGAAGCTTGGCCCGGGTTCATGTATATACGGTTTTATGGGTGGTCCTGAAAAACTTGGGCCACTTGGGCCTGGACCTGATAGGAAGGTCTCTGTAAAGAAATAAGCAGAAGTAGCCGAAATTCCATCTAATGTTATCATTGAAAACTTTGTCATTAAAAAAATTATATAATTAAAAAATTATTTGTTTCATTATGTGAAAAAATATTACATATCTTTTTATATAAAGAAATAATTACCTGGCGGATGGTGTACATCTGGTCCAGAAGCTGATCCCGGGTATTCTCCAGCACTTGGAGCTGACAGCGGGCGTGGTAGTTCTAACGTAGGTACACTTAAACAGAAATTTGTTACATAATCACTTTGAATTGTAATGAATACGCTTTTATTTTCATTGTAATGTAAGCACAATTATTGTGAGTTTGACCTCACTCGAGGGAATTGTCATATTTAAATCATGTTTGTTTCCTCGTTCGGTAACACAAAGCGCGGAGTTGAGTTCCGCATTTAAGCAAAAATTGGAAAACGGAGTGTTATGAAGAAGAAAAGTAAAGAAAAAGAAGAAATCCATCAGAAGCACTAGATATAATATAAAACAAAAAAATCATCAAAATTAGTTCATCCAATAAAAAGTAATGCAGTAGCATATAAGAAAGTCGAATTGACAATCTTTTTTTTTCGAAGTCGGTATATAATATCATATCGAAGTATAATACATACTCATATTCCTGTTTCCCATGTACTTTTCTCCAGCATTGACCATTGAATAAATCAAATGCGAATAACAAATCGTCTACGGAATGATCATAGTCAACACCCCTTTGTAGGTCAAAAAGACGTATTTCTGATAAAAGACAGTTTTCTTTGCCTGGTGGTGCATTATTGCTGAAAACGGACACAAATTTATATCAAAAAAGGGAAAAATATAAACTTATCTATAATATTTCGAAATAGTTAGTTTTCAATTTTAAAACATCTATGTGATATTTTTTTTGAAAATAATAAACTCTTTATTTTTTCCGTTTGTTTTTTGCACATTTTATTTGTACAAAGACCAGTTTTTTGTATGACAAGGACAACTAAATATATTTAACATTTGCTATAATTTCCAATACATACTTTTCGATATACATACAATATTTAGGCATAAGACTTCAGCGATAATATATTTCTCTTAATAAAATATAATATACTTATATTAGATCATTGCTTAATAAAAAACTACTCAAATTCGGGTGAAAGTGGAGAACAGAGTGCCTTGACACAAAATTTTCTCTGCCTACCCTTCCACCAAATATAAAACAAGAAGAAAAAACTGCCAATATATTTTTGAAATTTTAAAGTATTAATCACACACTTAAAAACTTAGAAACGAAGAACTAACTTTACTAAAAACAATAATAATTTTTTTTATTAGTTGGCTAATGCATGGCTTAACAGTCAGAGCGCTTGGACGGTTTTCAAGAGGCGCGGGTTCGAGTCCTGCTGCGTCCAATTTTTTATATATTTTCTAAAAATAGTTGCTTATATATCTATATATAATATATTACCTGAAAGAAAAACTAAGGCATCTAAAAGGTGCGTCAGTGCATGCATTACCGCATGCGCGCTCGTCTTTGGCCCGCGCCTGACCTCTTGTGGAAGAAGGGGAAAGTTTAGCTGAAGTTTCATACTGGAGATAGCATTCTGAAAGTTTTATATCGTTAAAATGTGAATAAAATTTCATTTTATAATTATTTCTTTTATTTCCAATAATTATTATTCAATTTTGATTAATTCTGAGGCCATTTCAGTTGAACAGTGTCTAACTATAAACGCGATTGCTTGTGGGTTCGATTTCCACTCGCAAAATTAATATATTTAAATTTATTACTTTCTTTGTTCTGGGAACAAAAAGCGCGTTGAGTCCCACCACTCAGCACGCAGTGCCTCAATTCGGCGGAAAGTGGGGAACGAAAATTTTAAAAAAGAACGGAGTGTCTTAACACTAGGTTCTCATGTTCTCTCTGCCTACCCTGCTATATGCGGTATACAACGAGAAGCTAATAAATAGATTTTATTTAATACTCACGAGGCTCCCTATTAACATCGTCGTATAGTGCAGGTTCACATCCTCGTCCGTAGTTACCTCTCGCGTACAGCTCGTGCTTACTTGGTCGTAACCCGTGGTTTAGTTCCAAGGAAGTCGGCGGTGATGATGTCAAGAGACAGTTCTCTAAATCATCACCTATTGTTGGTGGGTCGAATCTATTATAATGAAAGGAAAATATTAATTATTTGTAATAGAAAAGCTAACTGTAAACACTCATAGGACTAGTTATATTTAAATTATTTTGATTTTTGAGCTTTAATTAAACAAAGTGCGGCGTTGAGTTCCGTCACTCAATAGGTAATGTCTCTATTTCAAATGGAAAGTTGAGAACAGAGTGTCTTGTCACTATGATCTCTCTTCTTCTCTCCTGTCTATGCGAGAAGAAGTGTGAAATTGAA
The DNA here is from genome assembly GCA_033558755.1 of Philaethria dido. NCBI lineage: Eukaryota > Metazoa > Arthropoda > Insecta > Lepidoptera > Nymphalidae > Philaethria > Philaethria dido. The sequence continues at coordinate 128,089 of JAKGSA010000775.1, forward strand.
AAAAAAAAGATTGATTATAATGAAACAACTAAAAAAAAAACATATTAATACGTGAAGGAAAAAATTAGGATTTCTTTTTTGAAAACTATATAGACGAAATGGTATAAAAATTGTCATAGGTATAGTGTACATGAAGAAGAAGAGCAAAAGACCTTTTTTTTGTATTAATGCATAAGAAATTAATAAAATAAATAATTGTTCATACATATGTTTGTTCAAAGAAACACGTCGCTAAGACAACGTATATTTTACACTACTATAGGGCTCAAAATATTTACCTAAAACTAAATCCCCTGCAAAAGAATCCATTCGCTCTCAAACACTCCGCCTCGCACGCGCCCAGTCCAGTCACTGTAAGAGCTGCACGTACACTCGAACCTTGTACCGCTGCTCCCGACCGGACGTGCCAAAAACATTCTATAAAAGAAAAAAATGCTTACAATAATTAAAAATATTAAAATGCATATTATGATTACTTTTTAACCGAATTAAAAACAAAGAGTTTCTCAATTCTAATGTTATTTTTTTTCGTTTCCTGGGGCTTCTAAAGAAAGACCGGCATTGCTTAGTAACAACGCTTGTTCGGTGGTGGTGGTTCGGTTCGATAACCGCGACAAAATTGTTTCTATTCTAGTAAATATTATAAAAAAAATCGTAAAAGTTCTTTACAGCTCTTTGTAGCAGAGCTTTGTAAAAATATACAGACATACTAGTAAAAAAATCATTAAAAGCATATAAGAATCGACGTAGCTTGGTAAAAATATGTAGCTTAATTGAATCGGTGAGTGCAGAAAAAACGTAAGTCCGGATTTTCAAATTTTGCAAGAAGGAGAAAAAAGTGTATAACTTGCCTTTCTAAGCTAGTTTAAATCGATTACGAATTTTTTATATTTTTTGTGACTTACGTTGTTTCTGCACTCACCGATTCAATTATCTTGAGTAGTTAAACGATTTCCGAAATTAAAACCTTGCTATCTAAAAATTTCTATTATTTTTAAAAATATTTATCATAATATATTTACCACTTTCCACCCAAGGCTTAGTGCTAATAGTGAGACAGTCTTTATGTATTGGCATAGCATAGACGTCAGATTCACTGTCCGCTGACATCTGCAGACCGCGGTAAGGGCGCTCGCTTAAAAAACAATTATCCGAGCCGGGTGGGCTGGAATACCTGTAGAAATTATGGGTTTAGAAAAGGCGTGAATATGTTAATAAATCGATTAATGCATGCTTTTTTTACTCCAGCGAAAGTTTTTAGTTGAAGTTTCATATGCCTTTTTGTGTTTAAGTTATTTTTGAAGTGAACACTTCTTTAGTGAGGTGCACTTTTTGTAATGGGTAAAAAATGTTAAACTCGGGTCAGGACAAATTATTACGTTTGTGTAAGATAGCGCAATAAATGAATATTGTATTTTACTACATAAATGATTGTACTTCTATACTCATAATTAAAGCAACTCGTGCAAAATTATTCCCTAACCATTCCAAACTATCAAAAATGTACAACGTTAATATTCAAGTTTTCACTTCTACCGGCACACCCGTTGATTTTTTTTTGTGTGACTTTATTGCTTATAATTTACTAATTTATTTATTGTTTCTGAGACATAAGGAAGATTGCAAGTTACTCTTAATCTATAGAGATATAATTGATAATTTTCCAGCTAAGAGGAGAATAAAAGCAGCTTCACGCTTTATCTCGCATATCAATCATCGATATCTTGATTGATATTGATATAGATTATCGCAAGTCAGAGATAAACCCAGTGTCAAACAAGTGATCACTGCTTTCCACCAAAATTAGAGACAATGCGTGTTAGGTGGTGAAACTCCTCTCTTTGTTTTACCAGAATCGAAAAATGAAAATAGTTTAAATATAATTCCTTCGAGTGGGAATCGAACCTGAACCGAACCAATCACGCTATCCCACTGCCACGTGATGGCCTTAAAAAGAGATTTTTTTACCTCAAAAACTGAAAAGATCTAAAAATATATTTTATACACATTAATAATTATTTACCTGTAGCTATAAGAAACACATTTAAATTCCCTTTCATTAAAGCATGCCGCTTCACACTCAACAACGTTTCGTGCGAGTAACGATCGTCTGATAGAACCAGTACCCAATGACATTCCGGGGCTACGGCGGGATGAACAATCTGAAAAAATGTAGATTATGAAATAAGATAACTTTCTCTTATGATAAGGATATAAAAAATAATAATTTTAAAGACATCACATCACTTTATAAACCGACTTCAAAAAAGGAGGTTATCAATTTGATTGTATTTTTTTATGTTTATGACCGCATAACTTTTTAGTGGGCAAACCAATGTTGAGGATTCATCTTTTATGTGATAGCTAGTCCCTTTTGAATATGGTTAAGTTCGCAAGAGTTGTTTTTGAGTTATTCGTAATAATTTTACTTTTTAGTGCATTTTATTTAAAGTCGATTTTCTTTTTTTGTTAAAATCTTAATTATTTAGCTATTTTCTGAGACTAAAGTGTAATTGAGTGGTCAAAAACTTATAATTCGATTTTTTCTGGAGGATAGCTTATAATGAGTTCTTTGATTTTCGCGATTATTACACATATTAAATGAAACTATTTTAACCGGATTAATCGCGTATATTTTAGTATTCGGAAATACATTTTTGGAAACCCGACGTTTCGAACACTTTACAGTAGTCACAGGTAGACTGAGGTGGCATTCGTCTGTCATTTGATATAATTATTAAATCAAACTACCTTTTTGAATTGCTTATGTATAAAATATATCTATCATCCGCTCTCGTTAAAAAATATTATTTTTTTACTTTAAAATACAAAAAGATGACAATAAAAACTTTTTAATAAACTAAAATCATTCACCTTTAACATTATCTTCGCTTCTCCCCTCAAAATCATATACACCATGCTTCTTATGATAATCACCATCAAAGTCCTTCCAAAAGCTGCCTGAACTGTTCCACTGTCCCTTCTTCCAAGATCCATGTGCATAACCATAGTTATAGTTTTCATACCCACTGTTGCTTTTTAGACTGTAATAATCGAAGTCTTTGTCTTCGTGGTAATTTTTAACGCCATGATTGTACTGGGCTTGGTCGGAAAGCTTCCAATGTTTGACAGAATCTTGATAATCATTTCTATTCTTATAGTAACCGTCAACGCCACCATAGTTGCCCCCATATTGACCCCATTTCTCGCGTTCGTCGCTTGTTTTGATACCTGTAAAAATAAGTTAGAACAGCTTCACTAATAGCCAAAATATCAAATCTATTTTATGAACGCGATGAAAAAAGTTTTTCAACAATTACACATAATTTTTTTTATTGTAATAATTAAAAGTAAAAATTTGGACCACATTTCCTTCAAAATAATAAATTCGACATAATTAAATTCTCTATGTTATAAATATATATCGCCTGTTGTGGCGCAGAGGTACAAGCGTGCGACTAAACGCGACAGGTTGTGGGTTCGATTCCCACTCCAGGAAATGGAATTTTCCATTTCCTGGGTTTGGTAACAAGGCAAAGCGCGGCGTTGAGTTCCGCCACTCAACACGCAATGCCTCATTTTGGCGGAAAGTGGGGAAATGTTGAAAGACAATGGAGTGTCTTAACTAGATTCTATCTAATCTAGAAACACTAGATTCTCTGGTTCCCTCTGCCTACCCTGCGGGACACATCGTGAAGTTAAAAAAAATAGAAAGAAAAAAAAAATCACACACACTACAATGTGTTTAACATACACTTTTGAATAAAGTGACATGTGGTTCAAGTAAGGCAATTTATATTTTACACGTTACTAGTATATATAAACATCATTAAGATTATTTCAGGTGGCTGAAAATTTGTTCCCATGATTTGATTGTAAAAATTTGCAAAAATAATAAATTCATACGACTTTACTTCCTCTGTACGTGGTCATAAATTCTAACCTAACTTCGAAATTTGATTGTGGAAAGGGTAGTGTTATATCATACAATGTTGTAAAAATAAATAACCCTGTTAATGAGTCAAATACATGTTGCCATAACAACGTGTAAAATGTTTGTATTTTTTCTTTCAATGTAATGTGCTTCTGAATTCTGAATCTATATATATATATATACATATTATACGTGAAGAAAAAACTTTGGATTCCTTTTTATGAATATTACACGGACGGAGGAGCATGAAACTTGGCACACTTATAGTTTATATAGAGAAGGAGTGCAGAATGCTAATATTTTTTTAAACAATGCATAAAAAATATATTAAATTAATAAAATAAATTAACTTTCACTCTCACTTTGTATAAACATGGTTTGACATCCATGTTTATACATTACTAAAGACAACGCGTTGTTAACGCGCCAACGGGGACACTAGTAAATATAATAACACTGACTTCCTATACTTCTACTGTATATAACTTACACTGCTGTATGTAGCTTATACTTTAGTCATTTCTTACTTGTCTGTCCATATAATTTTCGTAAAAAGGGCTTAAAAGCTTTCTATGTATTAATCATATTGATTTAAATGTAGCAAAACATTGAATATTAAAGGCAGAGTGGTTTCTTATGAATTGGAATCATTGTTAGAAAGGTATTTTAAAAATTGAATTGATTTTATTATGTTAAATAAATTTAAACAGGTATCCAAATGAATATGTATAAGTGGGGAATTGTTGAAAGAGAATGGAGTGTCTTAACACTAGGTTCTCTGGTTCCCTCTGCCTACCCCGCTATATGCGGGATACAGCGTAAAGTTAAAAAAAAAATTATATGTTATTATAGTTTTTGAATTCTTTTATTCTAATATATTTGATTTTTCATCTTCACATGCAGTTTATAGATTTTTCTTTGATTGAAGATACTTTTATATAATAATTAAATTTACACTCAATAAAAAAGTATTTTATGTTTTTTTTTAAATATTATTTAATAACTTTTGAATAATCAATATATTTATGTACCGAGACAAAAAAAAAAAAATAACCCCGTTAATGAGCCAAATATATGTTGCCTTAACAACGTGTAAATTGTTTGTAATTTTTCTATCAATGAAATGTGCTTCTGAATAATCTATATATACATACATATTATACGTGAAGGAAAAACTTTGGACCCCTTTTTTCGAATATTACGCGGACGGTGGAGGATGAAACTTATTTTCTTAGAAAATCATACAAAATGAAAAACTACAAACATTATTTAATAGTAATTTACTGAAACATAACTTAAGTAGGATGAACCTTAATATTCGTTATTTAATACTAAATACGTAGATATGAACAATTGCTATTATATTTAATCAGGCGTTATCTTAAATTTAATATCTTTTTACACTAAAAGTATTCATTTTTAAATTAATTTATTTAATTTAATAAAATTCTTCATTTAATTAATTATTTTATTTCCTTTGTAAATATATATTTTTATTTTTCAATATAGGTTATTAAAAGAAACAACATTGTATCGACTTATAAGCAGTTTATTTTATTTATCACGATTATTGTACCTTAAACCTTACAGTCTCATATATGAGCGAAATGCAAATCACATTTAAATACAACTTAAGCACCTATTTGTTAACCGACTTCAAGAAAGGAGGATGTTATCATTTTTTTATGTGTTACTGCAAAAAATTTTTACTGGGTGAAACAATTTTGATAATTATTGTTTTATTTGATAGCTAGAGCTTCTGATATGGTTCCAAATAAATTTGGTTAGGATTAGATAAGGGTTTTTTATTTATTCTTAACAACTGTAAATTTTTTTTGAAGTCAGTTTTTTTTTTTAAAATCTTAATATTACTAATCGAGATTCGAACTCGTTACCATTATTCTATATATATTTTTAATAAAAAAGACTAAGATTTATCACATAACTTACCTATTTGATAGGGAATATACAATTGATCTTCATATCGTCGGTTATAAGTCTGAGTTCTTCTTTCATCGTAAAATCTATTTACACTTTTGTAACCCGTTTCATAATCTATTCTATCTTTCCAACGGTTTTGTTCCTGCCCCTTGGCTTTTGACGATAGATAACCAGAATGCAAGAGCCCAGGTCCCCTCAAAGTTTCAGGGCAGTAGGGCTCTAAGCTATTTCGGTCAAGTTCATAGAAATCGAAGTCCTTATCTTCGACGAAGTCTTGGTGTATGTCGAAGGCTTCGATTGGTTTCGTCATTAATTCGCAGAGACCTTTACCTCTGAATGTTGGATCTAATCTGTTGGAGAAATAAAATTCAAAGTTAATAATTAATTAATCTATACTTGTTTTCTGCCTAAAATTATTTTGTGTTACGAAAATTTTAACACTTTCTGCTAATATTTGAAGGTTTATAAGAATAAATGATTGCTTATTAATTTTTCACGCAAAATCTACTGAACGGATCTTGATCAAAGATTTTAGTAATATTTTTTTTATTACAATAGAGAAAACAAACAGGAATATAATACATACAATAAACACGTAGATATATAACATTGACCAAGGGTCACATGTCCTGACGCGAGTTTAACATTTTTTACCCATCACAAAAAGTGCTCAAAGCCGCTAAAAAAGTTTTCACTTCAAATTGTTTGTCAAAAATTTGAAAATCTAGTCGAATGAAACTGCAGTAAGCCAGGTATGTCATAAAGCGAATTTAGATTTTCTAAATTTTTAAAAGAGTATCTGAGTAATATACCTCACGATATTTATATGACTTCAGCGAATAGAGTAATTCAATAAATAATTGTTATCATCTACTTGTCATATGAAATAGCCACTAAGAACCTTGAGAGTGGCCCAATTATGATGGTGTTCATTTAGGTCACTATTACGTTGCGAGAGATAAATCTTTATGCAAATTATTGTTTGTGTTATTGGTCAGGGTCGTACTATGAATACATTTTGCTACTTGAATAGTAAATATGGAATTCCATAGACATATATTAATATATTCGTATGTTATTTAATATTTTTATAAGAGTTTTTGATTGTTTTAAGGTATATACTATTAGCCAATTTCAAAAAAAGGAGGAACCTCCCAATTCTACTATATTTTGTTTTAATAAAATGCACTACAAAGTAACATTGTTACAGATATGCCTCAATTCAGTGGAAAAGGGGGGACGGAGTGTCTTAACACTAGGTTCTCCTGCCTATCCTGCTATATGCAGGATACAGCGTGAAGCTATGTATGTACTTATGAATGTATGTTACGGATAACTCAACCACTATGTCCGATATTAAGTAAATATATATAGGACCACATCAGAAACACTAATTTTCATACAAAAAAAGAATAATCACAATAGTTTCACTCGATAAGTGCGGTGACATAGAAAAATATAATGGAATTGAAAACCTCAATGTTTAACAATTTACAATGTTTAACAGACTTCAAAAAGAATTATGAAGATCTGACGAGTCGTTTTCAAGTTACTTACCTACCTAACTTCACGCTTTATCCCCAGCGGGGTAGTCAGAGAGTACGGAGCGCCAAACGCTACGGTCCCTGCATACCTCTTTCGTCTCGTCCACAGTCATTAACCTCTTCATGCATGCCCTCCGGGGGGTCCTCATGCTTCTTACGTGACCTTCCTCCAGTATCATTGATACTGTGTTCTCGAAGATCAACCGAGATCTCCCCTTACCTCTCTTACCGTTTTCGAGTTTTCGAGTTATTCGTAATAAGGTTACTTTTTAATACATTTTATTTGAATTCGGTTTTCATTTTTTTTTTTTCTAAAAACAAACCGCTTCTTAAGCGAGTTAATAAGTTACCCACACCGTCTTTTACAATATGTAAAATTGACAGAATCACAAAATCACACAATTACTATCTCAATATCTACACAATAAGTAATTAAAAATAATAAAATTCTCATATTATCATAATTTCCGTCAATCCGGCCCTGTTAGGCCGCAAGGTGAACACACAATGCAGATGGTTAAAGCTGATTTGACCGAGGTTACTTTGAGGGGTTTATAATTTTTTTATTTTTTTACATAGATACGTATGTATTTACTACTAAAATATTTTATTTCGGTAATAAAAATTATTTTTTCGCCCTTTTACTATACCCTACAAACATGCAGGCATTTAGAAATGTAAAGTTTAAGAAACCCCATTCTCAATTTTCCAACTCAATTTGAGATATTTTTTTAAAAGTAATCTGAATCATATTTTCCTAGTGTTTTTTTAACTCCACGCTGTATCTCGCACATACATATATGGCATGCAGAGGGAACATGAGAACCTACTGTAAAGATACTGCGATCCCCATATTTTCATAGTAAGAACCGAATATCTTTCACAGGAAAACACAGGAAAAGAATAACGACAAACTAATGTTAACTATTCCAATTCCGCAATTTTGTTATAATTCTATGCTGAACTGGACGAGAATATATCTGTAAAGGCCAGGGAATAAGTTGATACATCGAAAATTCATATTTTTCAAGGCAATCATTTTAAGCTTAAGTTTTTTCTGTGAATGCATTCTGAAATTGATTGGCGGATGATTATTAGCTTGAATATTTTTGATTTAGTTACTTTAAATACATGGCGAAATCAAAAATATATATGAAAGATACCTGTACATATAATAAATTCTAATGTAATACACATATGTACATAGAGTATTTAAAAATCAACAGGTTACACTCCGGGAGTGCCGGCAGATATGAATACTTGAATATTAACGTGCATTTTTGATATTTTGGAATGGTTATGGAATAATTTTGCACGAATTGCTTTAATTATCAGTATAAAAGTACCATCATATATGCAGTGAACTACATTTATTGCGCTATCGTACACAGACGTGACAATTTTGTCTTACGAATTTTCGATCAGGTCACGTATTCTGACACGAGTTTAACATTTTTTACCCATCACAAAAAGTGCACAACGCCGCTACCAAAGTTGTATATGCAAGTCGATATCGATTATCGGCATATATATTATATACGGCATAAATAAATCCGACTGAACTTTGTAAGCTTATTTCCTAATTTAGTAGCAAAAAGTGGATGTATATTGCCCACTACTTTAGATCAGGAACTACTTGTAACAATACTGCGAACTTATCGTGAGAGAATACTACAATAATTATTTGATTTAGTTCATAGTTCATTTGTTACACCTTTTTATATGAATGTCATATTCTTTTAAGTGATATTAATACTTAAAATATGTACCAGCGTACGTAGCTTAATAATTTAAGCTGACTAAACAGAGAACATAATGTTAAGACACTAGTGGCGAGGGGTGAAAATTTTAGCTAGACAAGCCGGTAATTTAAGGGAAGCCGATGTTTTTTTAGGGAAGCCGGTATATATATTTAGGGAAGACGATGTATATTTAGGGAAGCCGATAGACATATTTAGGGAAGCCGATAATTTTTAGAGAAGCCGATATATTTAGGGAAATCGATATAGGATGTCAAGGTATTTCGTAATTTCACTATACATTTTTTTTTAGGTCTATAAGATCATGTCAGGGCATGTTTTATTGCAATTTTATGCCCAATATTTTCCTGGTGACCTTTTTATAGCTCTCATAACTTTTTTAACTTGTTTTCGACATTTTCCTTTACACTACTCCACATTTTCCACATTTTTTTTAGGTCTCGTACTTGTACTTTAAAATTGTTAGGCAAGCCGATGGGAATCGAGTTGTATGGACGCCTCGCTACTGCTGGACACTATACTCTCTCTGCCCACCCTTCTAGGCGTCAAAAGCGTATTTTAATTGACTATGAAAAAAAAGTAGGAGGGTCTTAATTTGTATTTTTTTATGTGTGTTGCCGCATAACTTTTTAGTATGTAAACCAATTTTGATGATACTTCTATCTTCTGATGTGATCCCATTTAAATTTAATTAAAAATCTGACGAGCAGGTTTTCAACTATTCATAATAATTTGCACAAATCGTTTTTTTTTTGCTTCACGCTGTATCCCGCGCATACAATAGCAAGGTATTCAGAGGGAACCTAAGAACCTAGTGTTTAGTCACTATTGTCGTAGCACTTTCCGCCTAATTGTGGCATTGGGCGCTGAGTAGCAGAACTCAATGCCGCCTTTTGCCTTGTTTCCAAATTCTTTCTTTTTTATCTTTTTTGACTTCACGCTGTATCTCCCATATAGCAGGGTAGGCATAAGGAACCTGAGAACCTAGTGTTAAGACACTCCGTTCACTTTCAACAATTGCATTTAAATCTTAACTATAAATTAAAAAATATAAAACTTACTTATAATTAAAGCTTTCGCAGTGAAACCTCCTTTCTGTGGCACACTCTCGCATACAGTCGTCAAGACGCTCGCAATCTACCACCCTTCTTACGTGGCTACGGAGTGCTCTTTTGCCGGCTAGCACCCGTTTGAAGCAGGCTGGAACAAATTTGAGTATGTAATATATTTTAAGATAAGATTATTTATTTATTTCGATTACTTATTTAAATAGACTATTAACTTTGGAATCGTTAATTAACATAAAGTTGTCAGTACTGTCAGTCCTACGGGAACCTACTACCGGCTAGGAAGGCAGCTCTGCTAGGAAGAACTGGTAAGAAACTTAACAGTTGCTCTTTAAAAATATAATTTTATTATGATGTTAGTGTGAAATAATGTTTATCAAAAACATTTTTATCTCATAAACTAAGGGCGACAAAATTTAAGTATGACTATTTAAGGGTTAATATATGATTATTTGCGTATGGACTGTTACCAAAGTCAGTCTTTTATTCAGAGCTTAGCTCAGGAAAGCGCAAACCCGGAGGACAATATCGACGTTACAAAGATGTTCTGAAACTTCTATCATCTTGTGGATGATAGGTGAGAGAACTACACATACGATAGCGGACAGCTTCATTGTGCTATCTGTGAGCAAATCTTCAAAACTAAATTCGGTTTTGCGAGTCACATTCGTGCTCACGAACGTCGAACTAATTATTAATAACAGTGTGTCGCCGTCAACGGTCACCTTTTTATTTTAATTATTTTTCTAATGCATTATAATAAAAAAATATATACATATTTTCTTTCTGCACTTCTGCGCCATATAAACCTTAATTATGCCAAGTTTCATATACTTCGCCATCCGCGTTGTTGTTTACGAAGCTGAGAAGTTCATTTTCGGACTTTTGTCATAGAGAATCTAATCCACACCGTTCGCCGTCACTACACATAGATTTCATACGAATTAAATATGAATAATTTGTGTTAATATTATAGCAACTTTTGAACCCTTACAGCTTAAAGTTTATACACAAAGACTGAATCAAGGAAGACTCAAAGATGAGCTATTAATAACAGTATAAGTACTATAGGAACGTGCGAAGCAAAAACTTATAACAAAATCATGTCTAACACTAAATAACTGATGACTAACGCACAGATGGATAAAAAACAACCTTGATTTTTACATATAAAAACATGAAGATCGAACGAGAAGATAACTATGACCTACTGACTCTGAGTGATTATGCGCTTTGTGTTGTGATAATTAATGTGAGAAGCTATTTTTTTAGGGAAATAAGTGACAAATATATGTCTTCCTTGATTTTGAGCCTGTGCTAATATTGCGAACTGGTCACTAGAATTAGGTTAAAAAAGCAATTTTTTTTTAACTTCACGCTATATCCCACAAATAGCAGGGTAGGCAGAGGGAACCAGAGAACCTAGTGTTAAGACACTCCGGCGGCGTTGAGTAGCGGAACTCAACGCCGCGCTTTGCTAATTTTCAATCTATATGTAAATACGTGAAGCAAAAACTTTGTACACTTTTTTACGAAAATTAAGCGAACGGAGGAGCATGAAACTTGGCACACTTATAATTTATATAGAGAAGGAGTGCAGAATGCTAATTGTTTTTTAAATAATGCATAAAAAGTATATTAAATTAATAAAATAAATGATACACACACTGCCATGGTTTGTAATTCACGTTTATATAAAGTGACATATACATACATTGCTAAAGACAACGCGTTGTTAACGCGTCACCGGGGCCACTAGTTTATTTTATTACTGCTATAGCTTAAGGCTTTATTTATCCCGTATAGCAGGATATTCAGAGAACTTAGTGCCCAGACGAACAACGAACGGGAACGTTCTGTACTTTCCCTCAAAATCAAGGCATTGCTTGTAAAGTGGCAACAAGGCGCTCCGTCTAGCCACAATCACTTTTTTTTATCCCGCATATAGCATATAGCAGGGTATTATATCCCGCATATAGCAGAGTAGACAGAGGTTACCTGAGAACCAGTGTTAAGACACTCCGTTCTCTTACAAGAATTCCCTTCCCCACTTTCCGCCAAATTGAGGCATTGCGTGTTGAGTGGCGGAACTCAACGCCGCGTTTTGCCTTGTTACCATAACCCAGGAAATGAAAATACTAACATTTCCTGGAGTGGGAATAGAACCCACAAACGGTCGTGTTTACAGTCGTACGCTTGTGTCTCTGCGCCACGACAGGCGTTAAATCTACCTTAAGGACTTATATCTGCGGTATATATACCGAAATAGGATTTATTTCAAATTTTGACTGTCTCTGTTTGTTCCGGCTAATCTCTGAAATGGCTGGACTGATTTTTATGGGAGAATTTACTGGCACATAGCTGATTTAATAAAGAGTAACTTAGGCTACTTTTATTCTAGAAAAAACTCCAATATCATGACTTTAATACAATATAACTTTTTGGTTGTTTGTATTTCTTGATTCTGTGCGGACAAAGTCACAGGCACATCTAGTTGTGAATATTTTTGCAGACTTATCAAAATTTTATCGAAGAAAATTATGAAAATTAGTGGGGAACGGAGTGTGTTAACACTAGGTTCTCTGGGTCCCTCTGCCTACCCTGCTATATACGGGATACAGCGTGAAGTTAAAATAAAATGACCTACCATGCTCAAATTGACCAACCTGCTTTTATTAACCGACTTCAAGGAGTAGGTTCTCAATTTGATTGTATTTTTTGTGTGTTACTGCATAGCCAATTTTGATGATTCTTTTTTTATATAATAACTAGTGGTTCTGATGTGATCCCATTTAAATTAAGTTAAGATCTGACAAGTAGCTTTTGAGTGAGTACAAGCCCTATGGGAAATAGCCAGCGTCTTCATTTCAATACAATGTCATTGTCACAGATATTGTGTTAAAATGGGCAAAGACCAAAAGTAAAAAGTTATAAAGAAGAAACATGTGTAAACGTAAATTAAAAAAATAATATTTATAGTAAAGTAAATATATGTTTATATTTTTATCATGGCTAAGAAAAAGATTTTTTTAATCTATAAGATTAATTCTACAATAAAAAAATAAAAATCGGCTAAATGAAAATTGTGTTGGCCCACACAGGATTCCGTATGAATTCTAATTTTGCGACATAACTATTTACATACGCGGCAACTTGACAAGTCAAGTTCAAAAAACTGCATATGCTACAGTCTAACAACTTGCCTGTATATAGTTACAGAGTTTATGTTTTTTTAGCTTCACGCTGCATCCCGCACATAGCAGGGTAAGTAAAGGGAATCAGAAAACCTAGTGTTAAAACGCTCTGTTCTCTTTTAACTTTTCCGTTCCCCACTTCCGCTGAATGGGGAGTTTGTATAATAAAAATCAATCTTACTGTTCTACAAATTGCTCTTGTTGGTAAAAATTAGCTAAATGAAATCTTAGGCTTTAATTTACTTATAATTAAATTCGAGGATCACTTACCGGACTTGGTACACTTCAAATATTTATTCTTTTGTCTAATTAAAACACATACTCCTATATTGTAGTTGATGCCCATTTTCAAAGGGATAAAAAAGTAACGCATACTTAAATATTGATATTGACCGCAGAATAACTCGAAATATTAGACTTCTTCGACTGAGTATAAATTTCAAGTTTTTGAGTGATTTTTTAATATGTTTTTATAGATTTTTACCGTTTTTGAAGTTTTAATGGATAAAACAACATACACGTACACTTTACATAATTCGTGTTCATAAATTTCATTTACAATAATATATATAAAAAATATATTATCTTAAGAGGTTCCTACTTATGATGTTGGAGCTAAAGATAGTATAAAAAACTTCGAATAGAAAAAAAATTAAAATAAATGCTAGTGATAACTTTTATCACCAAAAACACAAACGTAAAGTGTAAATATAGGTGGTAAATTATTAAATAAATAAATACATTCTCCTACACTCCTAAGACTAAGTGACATATTACTTTTAAAAAAAAAAATTAAAAAACATATACGAACTTGGCGCATTTTCCACCAGTATCACTCTCGAACCAACAACAATATGCACAGACAATAAAAACACAAAACACCACCTCATTTTTGCACAGCACTGACATCATCCGCGAAAAGTCCACAGTTCGAATACAACTTATGCAAATATGCCAAATAATATTTAAAAAAGTTAAAAAATTTTATCTATTTACTATGGTAATATTAAATATTTTAAATGTCATATTTATTTTAAAAAAATATGTTTTTTTAATAGAAATGTGGGTCAGAGGTAACGCGTAACGAGACTGAACGGCGGTATTGTCGGACATAGGCTTATATGCAGCCTCCATATAGATGCTATAGTTGTATGGATATGCCTTAAATTATTTTTGTATAAAATTTTTAATCAATAGCACTATAGTATTAAATACTTTTTTATTATTATATTTTATTGATTATTTTTTTTTATAAGAAAATTAATACTTTTGAAATTAGAAATGAAAAGGATAATCATTGAAATAAGATTCATATTTTAATCACATCTCTATTATAATATGTATAATACGGTTGTTATCGTGCAAAATTATTTCGGGACCTTACTACCTTACGTACTTTTTGTACACCTCTGTACAAATGTTATAAAAGTTAAAACACAAATTATTGTATAAAAAAAATAAGTGACTCCCTTGAAAATATTTTCTTGTTATCCTGGTCGTCGTCTTAAGAACATTCTGACATGTATACAAATTGGACAGCAAGGAATATGTCCAAAATAGTATTGAGAGATTTGAGATTTTTTTTTTACATTAATATATAAATATATATCAAGCTAATAAAAAATAGAAATTACAAGTCTTTATTACATTTAAGTGAATACAGAAGCTAAACGGAAAGAAAATAGTATAAAACCAACTTCAAATAAACCGCACAATAATGTATTTTTTTTTACGAATAATTCAAAAACTACTCATCAGATATTAATGAACCTCAATACGTCAATAGACTTAAATGGGACCACATTAGAAGGACTAGCTGTCATATAGGTCAGTTCTTTAATTATGGCGCTTCGAACGTGCTAACTGTCAAATAAAAAAAATCATCAAAACTGGTTCAGCCAGTTAAAAGTTATGTGTTTACACACAAAAAAATATAGTCAAAATAAGAACCTTATTTTTTTGAAATCAGTTAAAAATAAACTAAAAAGTCATATCCATAGTATGCTCATCTGATTGTAACTGATAACTTCGACGCCCGTGCTATTGTCTCAAAAACAGAATTTAAAGCAAAAACCTAATATATCCGACCATTGTGGTGTGCCACTGACTGTGGTACGTTGTAAATATGACTTGTTTTACTATTTATATGCATAATTATAATATGTATGTTCAAATTGATTTAATTGATGAATTGATTTAAATCAATTTTGAAGTTTTTCCAAATTGATTTAAATCATTTTTGAATCTTTGATTATTGAAAATTTACTTTCTATTTAAAAATGCATGCATGTTACAGAAAGTAATGTCGCCAAAATAATTAAGTATTAGCTGAAGGCTTTATTTAATTTTTTTTTTTTGTTTTTAGCTTCACGCTGCCGCACATAGCAGGATAGGCAGAGGTACCAGAGAACCTAGTGTTAAGACACTCCGTTCTCTTTTAACATGAACTTAATTTTAACTTAATTGATAGCTTATTTATTAATTAACACAAGAGAGTAGAGAACGGAGAATGAAGTGCTAACATTAGGTTTCTTTCTCTATTCTACACGTTATTATGTAAGACATGGTTAAAGTTAAAAAAGAGACATTTATATGCTTATACACCTGTCGCCTGTCGTGGCGCAGAGGCACAAGCGTGCGACTGTAAACGCGACAGGTTGTGGGTTCGAATCCCACTCCAGGAAATGAAAAGTTTAGTATTTTCATTTCAACGCAAGCGCCTCAATTCGGCGAAAAGTGAAGTGAGTGTCCGAGAACTCCCAGAGTGCAGTCTGTTGTATTTTTTTTAATTTAACTTTAGTTAACATACTATACCAACTGGTCTACAGTGTTATAAAATTTTTAGTTTAAAAAACATAAAGAATGACTATAATTTAGCATATAACCTTGGTTTACCCATGCGCGTCTCTTAAGTGATTTTGAAGGAAACAAATTATTTAAAATGACATTTATGCTTGTTCTTTTAAAATGACTTATAATGATTAGACAATGAATACAATATATTAGCGATGTAATTTTTTTTTTTAACTTCACGCTGTATCCCGCATATAGCAGGGTAGGCAGAGGGAACCTGAGAACCTAGTGTTAAGACACTCCGTTCTCTTTCAACAATTCCGTTCCCCACTTTCCGCCAGATTGAGGCATTGCGTGCTGAGTGGCGGAACTAAACGCCGCGCTTTGCCTTGTTTTTCTTATTTATAATTATAATAGTAGTATTACTATAGTAGTTGTTTAATTATAATAGTAAAGTATATATTTTAACAAAAAAAGAAAATCCACAAAAAAGTACAAATATTAAGGAATGCTCAAAAAATGCTTATCACACCTTAACCAAATTTTGTTTGAGACCACATCAGAAGCACTAGCTATCATATAAAAAAAGAATCATCCAAATTGGTTCACTCAGTGAAAAGTTATGCGATAACAGACATAAAGAAAAGAATCGAATTGAGAAGTCCCTTATCTTAAATTGGTTAGAAATTTAGATTTGACTAGTAGTTTATTAGTTATTCGTAATAACTTTACTTTTCGGTGTTATGTATTTTTTGTGTTTGGTATTATATTTGAAACTGATTTTCTTTTTTTGTTAAAATCTTAGTTAGTTTCACGCTGTATCCCGCATATAGCAGGGTAGGCAGAGGGAAGCTGAGAACCTAGTGTTAAGACACTCCGTTCTCCACTTTCCGCCGAACTGAGGCATTGCGTGGTGAGTGGCGAAACTCAACGCCGCGCTTTGCCTTGATACCAAACACAAGAAATGAAAATACTAAACTTTTTACATTTCCTGAGGTGGGAATCGAACCCACAACCTGTCGCGTTTACCGTCTCAAGCTTGTGCCTCTATGCAACTACAGGCATTTATACTAAGATGATATCAAAAACAGTTTATCATAAACGTTTCACATTTTTTGGAATATTTTATTATAATTAAAAAATTTACATTTAATTACATATATTGTATGAGTCATACACTCATACACTTTTTTGTTCTATGAAGTCATGTTTTATTAAATGAAACTATTTAGTCTATTGTTATAGTACCCTTGAAATGCGTGAAACAATGGTACGCTTCTTCCTAAAAGCTTTCAAGATACTTAATCATGTTATCTTAATATAAACACATATAAAACTTAAGGTACGCCTTGATGTGTAAAATATGTGTTGCTATAGCAACCTCTATGTCACTTCATACAAAAGTGTATGTCAAACACGTGGTAATGTTAATTTACGTCCATATCAAGTTATATACTTACTGCAGAAAATGTCAAAGAGTAAACATATACAAAAACTCTATAATTTTTTTGCGCGGCGTTGAGTTCCGCCACTCAACACGCAATGCCTCAATTCGGCGGAAAGTGGGGAACGGGATTGTTGAAAGAGAATGGAGTGTCTGAACAGTAGGTTCTCTGGTTGCCTCTGCCTACCCCGCTACATGCGGGATACAGCGTGAAGTTGAAAAAAAAAAATTATACTAAAAACGTTGAGGTCATCGTGGTGGGCCACACAACAAATGGTGGACAACATCTGACTGTAAAACATTAGTCGTAGGTTCCATTCGTACTTAAATAATGAATATATGATATAGCTTCACGCTGTATCTCTCATATAGTAGGGTAGGCAGAGGGAACCTGAGAACCTAGTGTTAAGACACACCAAAAGTCGAGGACACTTCTCTCCTAATTGAGGCATTACGTGTTGAGTGGCGAAACTCAACACCGCGCTTTGCCTTGTTATCAAGGCCAGGAAATAAAAATCCTAAACTTATACATTTCCTGGAGTGGGAATCGAACCAACAACCTGTCGCGTTTACAGGCGCACGCTTGTGTCTCTGCGCCAAGATAGGCGTTTTTTCTTAGGTTAAATTATATTAATCTATCTACTATGATAAGACAAAGCGAGACGTTGAATTCAACCATATCTTAACGGTCTTTCTAACTATTCTTCAAGGATACAAAGCATGAAGCTTTAAACGTAGAAACAAAAAACTTAGCTCCCTTAACTCCAGGAAACCAAAAAGCGATTACAGCATTATAATAAAATAATTATGCTCAAAACTCATAAATTGTATAGAATAGACAATGGTGAAGGACAAACAGACAAACAGCTACGATATGATATAACGTTAACAATAAGTTTCGTATACAAAAAGATCCCCGATATCAGATTACTATCTTGTATGGTGTAAGAGATAAACTTAGGCGTTCGTTTGGTTAGTTCTAAGTCAGTTGTATAATAATATAAAAGACACAAATTAATTAAAATGCAAAAAATTATTTAAGCTTATTTAGAATTAAAGAATAAATAAGATTTTAACTAAAAAAGATAATTGATTTCGAATAAAATATACTAAATAGTGAAATTATTACGAATAACCAAAAAAAATACTTGTCTGATCTCAGATAAATTTGAAAGAGACATCAAAGGCTTTGTTAGGAGTGTAAGTTGAAGTTTACCGGTTGGTATCTATTATATAAAAAAAATCGAGGCGGTAACTTACATTAAAAAAAATCGAATTGAGATCCTCCTTCGTTTATGAAGTCGATAAATAGAAACTCAAAAGGACTTTTATAATTATCTTGTTGTCATCCTAGTCGCCCTGACAAGAATTATTAGTTTTTATTATAGCTTTTATTCTATGAAAATATTATAGTCCACAACCTTGTGAAAATAGGAAAGCAAAAATGGACAACAGTGGCGTTTCTAGATTAATTTACTCTGTTTAATTTTTTTAGCTTCACGCTGTATCCCGCAAATAGCAGGGTAGGCAGAGGGAACCTGAGAACCTAGTGTTAAGACACTCCATTCTCTTTAAACAATTCCGTTCCCCACTTTCCGCCGAATTGAGGCATTGCGTGTTGAGTGGCGGAACTCAACGCTGCGCTTTGCCTTGTGACCAAACCCAAGAAATGAAAATACTAAATTTTACATTTCCTGGAGTGGGAATCGAACCCACAACCTGTCGCGTTTACAATCGCACGCTTGTGCCTCTGCACCACGACAGGCGTTACATTGTTAGATGTTAGTTTTAGATCCTTAGAATTTATTTATCTCTTATAAATAAGTTTCAATATTATTTACAGAGCTTGGTATTCATTTTCAATATCTATATCGGAAGAATTGATAACCACGCATATTTTTAGCATTAAACTTGACTCCCTTATTCTCATTTTTTTTTAGTGGGATATAATTGTATATCTAGAAATATAAACAGATATAAGTTACTTGGACCAAGCATATCTTTTAGAATAAATTGCAAACGGTAGGCTCAAGCCAAATTGCTTAGACCTTCCATTATGGGCCATTATATGAAGTAAAAAATGCTGGGATTCATCATTTACTAATCGTGATTTCTTTTGGAACAACAATTCATATAGCAGTTAATATTAGGAGTTGATTTAACCGATTTTCAATAATAGAGGAGGTTATCAATTCGACTGCTTTTTTGTGTGTTACTTTTTACATACATACATATATACATAGCTTCAGGCTGTATCCCGCATATAGCAGGGTAGGCAGAGGGAACCTAGTGTTAAGACACTTCGTCCACTTTCCGCCGAATTGAGGCATTGCGTGCTGAGTGGGGAAACTCAACGCCTCGCTTTGCCTTATTACCAAACCCAGGAAATGAAAAATCCTATATCCTGGAGTGGGAAATGGACTCACAACCTGTCGCGTTTACAGTCGCATGCTTGTGCCTCTGCGCCAGGACAATATATTTTTAATATACTTTTATTGGCTCCATTTACCACGATTAGATGTGGGTTCAATCCGACTCCGGAAAATTATTATATTGTATTTAAATTATTTTCATATCCCCGCTGCAGTGGAACAAAGCGCAGCTTTAAGATCCGCCGCTTTAACACGTTGTATGTCGAATTCTAACGGAAACGTTGAACGGAGTGTCTTAACACTAGGTTCTCTCTTAGGTTGCATTGCGGGATAAAGCGTGAAGCTAAATAGTAAAGATTAACTAATATATGTTATTTTTATGTTATTAACTTCACGCTGTATCCCGCACATAGCAGGGTAAGCAGAGGGAACTAGAGAACCTATCGTTAAAACACTCCGTCCTATTTTTACATTTCCGTTCCCCTCTTTCTACCTAATCGAGGCATTGCGTGCTGAGTGGCGGAACTCAACGCCGCACTTTGCCTTGTTACCAGAGCGATGAAATGGACACTAAATATGAATTTAATATTTAGTATTTTCACAGGAAATGAAAATACTTAATATTATTTACAGAAATAAATTTAAATAGATATGTAATCCAAATTTTCCCAAAGCTCGCATAAGGTCATGCCCTTACCGGTCAGTTGGCATATTATAATAAAAATGACAATCAGTCTGTCCGTCAATTTTAAAACAAAGGAGCGAGGTTGTTGATACAAAATTTAACGGATTTCATGTCATGGTGATCATGGAACCTGTCGAATATACTCATATCCGTGTACATTTTAACTAACTTCAAAAAAAGAGTAGGTTATCACTTTGACTGTATTTTTATTGTATGTTAGCACATGACTTTTTACTGTGTAAACTAACTAAAAACTAACTAAAAAGTACCATTAACGCCTGTCGTGGCGCAGAGGCACAAGCGGGCGACTGTAGACGCGACAGGTTGTGGGTTCGATTCCCACTCCAGGAAATGTTAGTATTTTCATCTCAAGGCAAAGCGCGGCGTTGAGTTCCGCCACTCAGCACGCAATGCCTCAATTCGGCGGAAAGTGGGGAACGGAATTGTTGTAAGAGAACGGAGTGTCTTAACACTAGGTTCTCAGGTTCCCTCTGCCTACCCCGCTATATGCGGGATACAGCGTGAAGTTAAAAAAAAAGAAAAAATATTACGAATAACTCAAAAGCTACTCGTCCAAAATCTAATAGATTCATTCAGTAAAAAGTTATGCGATTACAAATTTGAAAATTACATACGAAATTTCTACTTTTTGAAACTCTGTTAAGAACAGGAACGCCTGTCGTGGTGTAGAGGCACAAGGTAAACAAGGCGACGCGACAGGTTGTGGGTTTGATTCCCACTCCAGGAAATGTAAAATTTAGTATTTTCATTTCTTGGGTTTGGTAACAAGGCAAAGCGCGGCGTTGAGTTCCACCACTAAACACGCAATGCCTCAATTTGGAGGAAAGTGGGTAACGGAAATGTTGAAAGAGAATGGAGTGTCTTAACACTAGGTACTCTGATTCCCTCTACCTACCCCGCTACATGCGGGATACAGCGTGAAGTTAAAAAAAAAAACAAAATGTTAAGAACACGGTGACTAAAAAGAAAAGGTTAAACCTTTACCCCTGAACCTAAAGTTAAGTGGTATACAACAGATTCTTTTGCTTGTATTGTATACAGCTGTATACTGTTGTAAGAAATAATTAAAAAGTTATATATAAAGAAATAACTATTTATATAACTTTTATTTATAACCGACTTCAAAAAAGGAAGAGGTTAACAATTAAACTTTTTTATTTTATGTATGTTACCGCATAACTTTTTAGTAGGTAAACCAATATTAATGATTCTTAGTTATATGTGATAGCTAGTCCTTTTGATGTGGTCCCATTTTAACATTGCTAAGATATGACAAGTAATTTTTGAATCATAGTAATAATTTTATTTTTAGTACGTTTTATTTAAAATCGGTTTCCTTTTGTTTTTGCTAAATCGTAATTATTAGTTTCTACGTTGAAAACAAAATATAGAACATACTAAAGCTTTATAAATTTTACTAAAAAATATTCTTACCTTTGTAAGACAAAATATCTGGTGTCGGATTCCTTCCATACCCACTGTTACTGACTGACACTGGTTTCGACGTAACCTCATCATTGCTTGGTCCTA
Organism: Philaethria dido; assembly: GCA_033558755.1. Lineage (NCBI taxonomy): Eukaryota > Metazoa > Arthropoda > Insecta > Lepidoptera > Nymphalidae > Philaethria > Philaethria dido. The sequence goes on from JAKGSA010000775.1 coordinate 150,374, forward strand.
AAAGGTAACCTGGTGCATTAGGTTTATCCTTCTCTGATTCGTAAACTGGTTTATGGTCGATTGGTATGTCTTGTTCGTAACTAGGAAGTGGTTGCTGTGATGGTTTCCTGTAACCATTATCATTTTCTTCGCTTCCATAGTTTTGTGTTGGCTTTTCTTGGCCAGGTGGTTTTCTATATCCACCATAAGGGTCTTTATTTGTCATTATTGGCCGATACTGCTGATTTGGGTCGTTTCCGTAACTCCCTGGTTTTATACCATATAAATTATGGATTCCATAACCAAGATGACTACCATAATAGTTTTGGTTGTCAAAACTACTGTATTGGCCGCCGTAACCACTCTGAGTGCTTCCGTATTGGTTTTGTGTTGCTTGAGATTGTGAATTATATTGATTAGAATGAGATACACCATAGTTATTTGTCTGTTGGTTGCTGTTAGTATTTTGTACATAACCAGATGTAGGTTCGTTGTAACCACTTTGTGAACCATAATCATTGCTGGTTGGAGGTCTAGCACTTTCTTGGTTTCCATAGCTGTTTTGTGAGCTACCACCATAAAGGTTTGTATTCTGAGAACTTACACTTGATGCTTGGCTTCCATAACCACCTTGGGACATGTAGTTATCATTAGTCTGACTGGAACCGTAACTGTTTGGTGAATTATAATGATCATTATTCTGAGGCCTATAATTGCTTGGAACATCGTTACCGTATCCAGCTTGCACATTATTAAATTGGTCATTTGTAGGCTTTTTCGTTGGTTTTTGGGAACCTTGGGGAGACTGTTGATTATTCTGAGGACTGTCATAACCTGATTGTCCATAACCATTTTGATTATAATTATCATTATTGTAGTTATTATTACTTGGTGGTTTACTTTGAGGTCTCGTTATTTGATTGTTGCCGTAATCCGCTGGTACATTGTTATACAAATTGTCTTGTTGTGGTCGATATTGATTTGGCGCGTTAGGGCTAGACGCTTGATTTCCATAGCCATTGCCATATGGCAACCAAGAATATTCTTGGTTGTAAGATACTTGATTATTTATAAATTGACTGTTGTAACTTGCTTCCTGTGAAGCTTGATTGTAACTACTCTGGCTGTATTGATTATTATAGGAACCTTGTGGCTGCGGCTTAGTCTTATAAGGCTTATTCCCGTACCCATCGTCTGGAGTTGCTGGACTATAAGATGGCTTATTAGGTCTAGGATCATTATAATTTTGATTAAAAGAGTTAGAACCATACTGAGCCTGGCTTTGCGAGTACGAATTTTGAGCTGAAAAGCTATTATACCCGTAATTTTGGCCATAACCTTGACCATAACTACTAGAACCATGGTATGGCCTTTCATCCATATTCGGTCTATAAGGTCTAGGTGGATCATATATTTCAACATAAATAGAATTATCCTGTGAAGTTCCATAATTACTAGCATATTGATCTGTATAACTATAGCTTGGTTTTTCATAAGGTCTTGTAGGTTTATATGGTCTGTTGGGACGCACCGGTTCTGGATATTGATCATAAGAATGTTCGGGCCTTGGCCGGTTATAATTATTGTCGGATTGATACGAGGGCTTTCGATTAGGGCGTATAATATATTGATACTGCGGTGGATCCGCTACAGGTCGTGGTCTACTTGTTTGACCATAAATATCTGGGATTTCGTCACTGAGTTGCGGGGGACGATATGGATCTGGCCTATAAAGGTCAGGTCTAGGTCGTTTTGGATCTTGAAAATGCATTTGGTCATATGAATCAGGTCTTGAAGAATTCTTGTACGGTCTATATGGGATGTCTTGAGGCTTATGATTACCATAACTTGGTGGTCTATCAATGTTAGGTCTAAACGAATTGTAGTCATCAGGCCTGTCATTATTTTGATTATTAGTGTATGGATTATTGTAAGAAGGTTGTGGTCTGCTATCAGACAAAGGTTTCTTTGCATCTTCATCTGTTGGTCGAAAAACGGGTTTATGTTCTGGACCTTCTCCCTCAAATGGTTGTTCTATTGGCGTAGGTGGTGACTGTTCACATAAAATTCTTCTGACATATACATCATAATCTGGGTTCTTTTGAAAAAGATTTTTTTCTTTTATTTCTTTTTCGTCTAAATTGCTAAGTTCACAGGTAGCGTTTCCTTTTGCACCCACGCTGTAAAAGACATATTCATATTAAGTTCAACTGATAAAATAATGAGTCTAAAGATCGAAATTTTTAACGCATTTTGTTACGCAATATTAGTAGAGAATGAAGTGTCTTGATTCTTGATTATCTCTAACTAACCTGCAGGACGGAAAAAGTGTCAAGCATGAAGAAATATAATCTTTTTTAGTTAAATATCAAAAAGTAATTTACCACATAATTTTTTACTGGGTGAAATAATTGTAATGATTTATTTTTTCATATCATAGCTAGTGCTC
>JAKGSA010000776.1:0-18006 GCA_033558755.1 Philaethria dido
ACGAATAACTCAAAAACTACTCATCAGATCATAATTATATCCAAAAACCTGAACATATCAGAAACACTAGCTATCAAATAAAAAAAGTATCATCAAAATTGAATCACCCAGTAAAAAGTTATTCTTTAACACAAATAAAAAAAAATACAGTCATACCTCCAGTTTTTAAAGTCAGTAAAAGAACTTACCAGTAACTTTACCAAATATAGTATGTTTATTTTGCAATTCAGGAGTGGCTGCTAAGGTAAAAAAGAACTGTGAACCATTATCGTCTTTCCCCGCGTTGGCCATAGCCACCAGACCTCGTCTATTGAAACGTAGACGTGAATGAAATTCATCCTGAAATTCAAATAAAATTATTAAATATTTAATACAAAAGAAAGACGGCTTATATGAAAATATACTAAAAATCACAATTATTACGAATAGCTCAATAACTACTCATTAGCCAGATAGCTGAATTAAAATGAGACCACATTATGATACGATATGAATGAGAGGCACTAGCTATCATATAAAAAAAGAATCATCAACATTGATTCATCATCATTAAAAAATACAATCGAATTTATAACCGCCTCCTATTTTAAAGTCGGTTAAAAATGTTGACTTCACGCATATCCCGTATAGCAAATACAATTCCCCTTCGACACTGGGTAGCGTCCCATAAGGGTATCCCAGTAGTTTGGTGATACGAGGATCGTCCTCCGTCTGGCGACCACTATCATATCAAAGACGAACCGCAAAATATCTAATAATGTGTTCCAGTTTCATGGGATGTAAGTCATGTTTTCCCCTTTGCCACCCACCCTTTCCTCAAAATGTGGTGGTTCCGATAGCGGTCAACCACATTGTCCTCCCCTTCAATCTGTATCCTCTAGGTCGGCGACACATCTACATCTCTGGTGTTGTAAATGTCCATGGGCGAAGGTAACCACTTACTATCAGGTGTTCCTTCTGCTCCTTTGCCATCCGTTATCAATAAAAAAAAATTGCAGAGAGAACCGGCTAAACACTCCGCTCTCCGCCGGAATTCGAGAATTATTAAAGTGGCGGAACTGAATACCACGCTTTGTTTAACCAGAGGATGGAAATGAAAATAATTCATTCTCCCAATTAAACCCACAAACAATTGTTTTAAGTCAGACACTGTCCCCATGCGCCATAATGTCTTCAGAGAACTTAATGTTAAGACATTCTGTAAGGCAAGCACGAAAACTTGCGACAGTGTTCGTATCGTTATCGAAAGTATTTGTATGGGAATTGAAAAGCGCTCCTACCGTGCGTAAGAGGAACTAAAATTTTCCCATAAATGCTTTCGATAACAATACGAATACTTTGTCGCAAGTTTTCGTGCTTGCCCTACTGTTCTCTAATTTTCGCTGGTTGAGATTTTGAAATGTGCTTTGTCTTACCAGGGTAAGGAAATAAAAAAAATATAATATAATACGCATATACACACGCATACATGCGGCAACACACACACTCACAACACACACAAAGGGGGATTGTTTTTCTCCGTCAATTGTAGATGTAAATTTAAAATGCATAATTAAATGAAAAATTGATATTAACTTGTTTTTTATAAAAGCTTTGAGTTTATAGCTTATTTGAAAGAATAAAATAAAAATAAATATTTGAAAACACATACTTTAAAAGTTGCTCCATATATAGAATCACCGCCAGTCCCATCCCCATTTGGATCTCCACCCTGAACTATGAAACCTGGGACCACTCTGTGAAATATTGTGCCTGAAACCAGAAATCATTAAATAAGCCAAGAGTTACATTCATTATATTTTAATAATACAAAGTACTCATAGAAAATCTATATATTAATAATTAAAAGGAAAAACATTCGACTCCATTTTACGATTTTAACAAAAAAGACACATACAACATGTGACATGAAAGTTAAAGAACTTACTAAGGCAGTATATATTTAACACATTACATGGCTACTAATATTAAGAAATACATATATTTTCTTACCATTGTAATAACCCTCCAAGCATAGCTGGATAAAGTTTCGACATGCCTTTGGAGTTTCTTTAGTCCATAACTCTATATCAATATCACCTGCCGATGTCTTTAATAGTACCTGAAATTTTATATTTAAGATTGTTTACCAGAAATGACAAAATAAATTAAGTTTATAAATTATACTATATATGTTTTTAAACATATATGTTTTACAAATGCCATGTGTAATTTATTTAACTCAACACAATATGAAACCGTAGAATTTTTTACTTATTTTCATGTCCTTAATTTTTGAAAGTCATACACACTCACTTATATGATCACTTGTGGAAAAGAAGAGAAGCTGTTCTAGTATTATATCTTCATAAAGTTACATGGCTATTTAACCTTAAATATTCACTATACTCGATGGGTTAATATCCTCCATGTATTATTAAATATTTACCTTACTTACTTTATTATATTTACTATTTTCTATGTAAAATTATGAATACTATACTTAAGTGAGACAGGTCTTTATTAATACAAAGAGTGAATATGTTGATAAATCGAAAATGCTCCCGTTTTGTCTAGGTAGACATTTTTAAGAACAAGTTAATTCTGTTTTAACATCATTTTCTTCCTCTTATCTAAAACTGTTTGATTCAACTTTTTTTTACATTCAACATTTATTTAGCTGTAAATAAATAATCTTTATGGGTATAATGTTCATAAGTATATATGCATGTCGCCTTATGAACCAATTTAAACCTGGTATGAATATATACAGAACTCATATAAGTTTTAATATTTTTTTAATGAATTCTCTACATAAGTTATTTTAGAGACAAACTGTTTATGATTGTTATATAAATGATAATAATTCTTTATATATTTATAAATATTTTATATAGAAAACAAGGAAATCTTACTTTGCCAAGTGCAGGTGGTTCTTGTATATAAATATTACTCATATTTTATAACGTTATTTATTTTTATAACATAACTTAATTGTTTTTTTAAAGAAAGAAATTTATTTTAAGCGTAAAAACTATTTTATAAAGCACTTTAAATTAAAATTAAATGGAAACAAGCCGATAGTTTTACTTTGGCACCTTTGACAGATCACCAAATGTCAAACTTCAAATTCTTCAAATGTCAATGTCAATTGGTAACGTTTTAAAATATTTTAATGTATAAGACGTAAGCAACTAGAAGCATTTTTTTTTATATTTCCTATGCCATAATAGATATTATTGTCCAGATCTTGTTAATCACATTTGTTATCGTGTGCCCACTGGAATTGCCGCAATCCTTGCCAGTTGTTTGCAACCAAGCGTTGCCGCACGAATGCTGGTCAACGTTCTCCACTCTACAGAATGTTTCATTCCTATAATGAAAATTTTAATACCATCGATATTGCGGCAACATGTCTTAGTAAATTCAAAATACTTCTCCGTTTAATAACATAATAAAAGATATATTACCTAAAACCATGTTCAGTCGATTATTTTAGTTGTTTATGATTGTGTGGAGAACTCAACGCCACATTTAATCAACCCATATTGCGGAAATAAACACAAATTAAATATAACAAGATGAGAGGTGTCAAGGGACACCCGGATGGAACGAAGTTCTTTTCCATTAATCAGTGAAGGAATTGTAATAAAATTTTATTTCTTTAAATTGTATTACTATGTATTTTTTTATTATTAACAAATATATTATGTACAAAAAAACTTTGTATACTTAATAATATAATTGTCGCGTCCTGGCCCTATTCGCGGATGACACACAATTTATGCTTCTGGCTTTACATCTGTCAGCATAGCCAATAACATCAGTAGCATTAAGATCCAGTTGGGCAAATGGCTCATTAAATGGCGCATAGAAGTGAATCTAATTTCAAGTTTTTTAAATTCTAAGTTGATGGTCCTCTCCCGAGGAGGCCAAGCCAGGAGTCAAGAAACTCTTCAAGCTCGGCCCCTACACTTCCAGTACGGCGCTGTCGAGGCCAACAGGGCCAACAGCATACTACACAGTCGAAAAAAATATAATTGACACGACACCCACACTGTTCAATGCGAAATAGAAAGACGAAACAAAAATAACTGGCTTGCTTTCTATGAGAGAGAGAGAGACAGACGGAGAAACACGTGCACGCCGTACGACTTACAATTATAGCAAAAAGTATCGTTACAACTTTTTGGTCTTAATTTTTTCCGTCTACCCTTTCGCAACGCGTGATAAGGAACTTCGTTCCAATAATTCCTTTGAGCAAGAACCGAACCTGTGATTATCGTTAACAGCCAGATACCGTTCCACTGCGCCTCATATAGTGGATACGATGTTATTTGTCACAATCGGTCAGTAGGGGTCAAATATAAGGCCGTTCGCATTACATACATATATAAGCAAGAACGTCAATCATTTTTGTCCGCCCACATGCTTCAGTAAACACTTGTTATAATTGACCTACAATTATATTATTACATAAATTTAACACTATTTTTTATTTAGATAGTGATCAGTCATTTCGATTTATGATAATGTAAGAAATATAGCGAGATTTAATTGTAATATTTGCATTTAATTCGTGAATAATAGTTTTGAAGCCGGCTTCAAAAAAAATAAGAGGTTCTTAATTCGATTGTATTTTTTATATGTGTTACCGCATACATTTTTACTGGGTGAACCGATTTTGATGATTATTTTTTGTCTGATAACTACTGCTTCTAATGTGTGGTGGAATTTAATATTTTTTTTAGATCTGACGAGTAGTTTTTGAGTTATTAATAATTTTATTTTTAGTGTTTTTTTTTTAATTTGACTTATTAAGCAAATATAATAGTGATGGAAAACATGAAGTTGCAGTTTCAACATCAAATTATGGGGATAGGGACAGACAACAGATGAAGCTACTGGCCATAGAAAGCAGAAATTTGTCATGTAGACTCCTTGGAGAGTGTAAAGGAGCACTAAGATAGGATTCCTACAAATATGAGATTTTAGGTTTTAGAGTCTACGCAAACGAAGTCGCGGGACACTACTAGTAATTTAGATATGTGAGCTAATTTAAGCCGCCAAGATATTATCACCGACATTGAAACGTCAAGTTGGAGTCGATCAATTACTATCGATATTTTTGACATATCGATTATCGATTAAATGAGTAATTATTGACTATTGTTTTGATATTTAATTATGTTATAGATAACGACTAATTTTTATGGAAATAAGTACTCATTAAAATATTTTTGTTAGTTTCATCTGCATTTATTTGCCTGTTAATCAAAGGGCTTCGCGCCTTTTCCTGCATAGCAAAGTAATCTATATATAAATACGTGAAGCCAAAATTTTGGATCCCTTTTTACGAAAATTACGCGGACGGAGGAGCACGCACGCACGCTTTGCACACTTATAGTTTATATAGAGGAGTGCAAAATGCTCATATTTTTTTTAAATAACGCATAAAAAGTATATTAAATTAATAAAATAAATGTTACACACAATACCATGGTTTGACATCCATTTTAATACATTACTAAAGACAACGCGTTGTTAACGCGTCAACGGGGACACTAGTAGAGTAAACAAAAATTCGAAATACTCAGTTCGCCATTTTCCGTCGAAATTCGAGACGTCACATATTGAAGGGTAAAACTCAACGCCATGCTTTGTCTTGCCAGAGCGTGGAAATGAGAATCATATAAAATTATATCCCCGAGGGGGAATCGAACGCACACCCACTCGCGCTTACAGTCAGACGTCGTCCCAATGCGCCAAATAGTTTAAAAAACCTTACCAGGCTATTTTGTCTCTTTTTAACCGACTTAAAAAAAGGAAAAGCTTTTCAATTCATCTGTATTTCTAATTTGTGTTACCGCATAATTTTTACTGTGTGAACCAATTATGATGATTCTTTGTTTATATGATAGCTAGTGCTTCTGATGTGGTCCCATTTAAATTTAGTTAAGATTTGTTCCTAATGATTTTTAATGATAAAATATTTTTAGTACGGTTTTATTGTAGTCAGTTTACTTTTTTTATTAATATTTTAATTATTAATCACATTGGAATTGAACCTGTATACTATCTGAAATAAATCAATACCACAAAACATGCCAGTGAATAAATATTCATATCTAGCAAAAATTATTGACCTGTCAAAATATTTTTCGAAATATTTTCTCATCGTGCAAGTGAGCGGGTCGCGCATACCACTCCGAGGTTATGGCATTTGGAGTATTAGGGTTCTTTATTCTATATTACTATTCTAGTATAGAATATTTCTAGAAAAAAAATATAGTGTTATTCGATTTTGTAAGCATTTAAGTTTACAAATATTCTGAAGATGCAAATAAATTCATATAATACGCTTCACGCTGTATCCCGCGTATAGCAGAGTAGGCAGAGGGAACATGAAAACCTAGTATTAAGACACTCCGTTCCCCACTTTCCGCCGAATTGAGTCATTGCGTGCTGAGTGGCGGAACTCAACGCCGCGCTTTACCTTAATGCATATAATAATTAAAGTTTTAACAAAAAAAGAAAACCAATTTCAAGTAAAATTATTACGCATAACTGAAAAATGACTCGCCAAATCTTAATTAAATTAATATGGTACCACATCAAAGGCACTGATTGTCATATAAAAAAAACAATCAGGAAAATTTTACGCACATCAAAAGATATAGTCGAAATTAAAAAAAATAAATCTATAGTGGTGCAGTGGAAAGTTTCACTGTACATAAACACGTTTGACTGTGGGTTCGATTCCCACTCTAGGGAATTAAACGAAGGAACTAAAACGGCAATGAATGGATTGTCTCGAGACTATGTTCTCCCTGACAAAATAAATGAAAAGAATGTTACATTTCTACCTAAAAATATTAAATATCTATAAAAATATACAGAACACCTTGAAACTCAAAAAATTCACGCTTGCCACAATTTTTTGTTCTACAAACTGACATGTTCTGGTCGAAATGTATGTAAGGTCGGACTTATATGTTAGTGCTTTAGGTTATATCTACTTTCGGTTGCGAACTAGTCGATACGGACTTTCAAATATGAATTTCGTTAATGTATGTGTGTGTGTTTATTTTATAATAGATACAGATAATAAAATGATAAGGAACGAACTCAATTCCCCTTTTCGTGTAATAAAGCACGGCATTAGTCTATTCCATTTTTTTTTATCTTCACGCCCGCATATAGCGGGGTGGGCAGAGGGAACGTGAGAACCTAGTATTAAGACACTCCGTTCTCTTACAACAATTCCGTTCCCCACTTTCCGCCGAATGGAGACATTGCGTGCTGAGTGGCGGAACTCAGCGCCGCGCTTTGCCTTGTTACCAAATCCAGGAAATGAAAATACTAACATTTCCTGGAGTGGGAGTCGAACCCACAACCTGTCGCGTTTACAGTCACACGCTTGTGCCTCTGCGCCACGACAGGTGTTATTAGTCTATTCCAATATTCAATGTCTTGATTTCGGGCAGAAAGCGGAGAATGGAAAGTTGAAACTAGGTTCTCCCTGACTCCTACATTACATAATTTCCATTAGTAAATTTAGAAAAGAATAACAAAAAAAGAAAACTGTTTTCAAATAAAATGCACTAAAAAGTATAAATAATAATAATTCAAAAACTCTCATCAGGTTTTTACTAAATTTAAATTCACCCACATAAGAAGCACTTGTAGCTGTAATTTAAAAAAAAATCACCAAAATTGGTTCACCCAGTAAAAAGTAATAGGTACTTTAACACATAAAAAAATATAGTCCCATTGATAATCTCCTCCTTTTTTAGTAATCGGTAAGGTACTTAATTATAACTTCTATGGATAGATTCTACTTACAGATTAGAAAAACATTACATTTATTTGCAAATAAATATTCTAATGATTAAAAAATTAAACACCTGTCGTGGCGCAGAGGCACAAGCGTGCGACTGTAAACGCGACAGGTTGTGGGTTCGATTTCCACTCCAGGGAATGTAAAAGTTTAGTATTTTCATTTCCTGGGTTTGGTAACAGGGCAAAACACGGCGTTGAGTTCCGCCACTCAGCACGCAATGCCTCAATTCTGCGGAAAGTGGGGAATGGAGTGTCTTAACACTAAGTTCTCAGGCTCCCTCTGCCCTGCTATATGCGGGATACTACCCTGCTATATGCGGGATACAGCGTGAAGCTATGTATGTATGTACGTAAAAATCATACAAATAATTATCATTATTTATTTAAATCGAACCCATTACCTGTGGAGTTATGTTAACAAGTGTCACAGGTGTCTAAGTTATCAACTGATGGCTAGCCAGCGGTGTATATGGGCATTCTCCATATAGAGACCGAATGTCCTTTGCATAATAAAAAGACTAACCTGTATTTTAAAGTAGAATAGTACACATTTTTATACTTTAGAAATACATTGATAAGCTTACATGATATTTCTGATTTCCGCTTATTAACTTGCCAGTGTCATTTCATACAGTATTTGTAACCGACTTCGAAAAAGGGAGGTTTTTAATTCATTTTATCTTTTGTGTGTGTTACCTAATAACTGCTGATGCATAACTTTTTACTGGATAACCCGATTTTGATGATTCTTTTTTTATATGATAGCTAGTGATTCTAAAGTGGCCTCGTTTAGATGTCGTTAAGATCAGATAAGTAGTTTTTGAGTTATTCGTAATATTTTATTGTGAATGGAGCCATCCATTTAAATTTATTTGAGGTCGGTTTTTGTTTTTTTTTAAAATTATAATTACTTAATATGTTCTTATGAGCTTTACCTGTACTTATTTATTAAGCAAATTTGCAACACCACTTTGATTATTTCTTGTTTTTTTTTTTTTTTTTTTTTTTTTTTATTAAAAAAGGAAAAGACAAACGAGCGTTCGGGTCACCTGATGGTAAGTGATCCCCGCCGCCCACGTCCCCGTGTAACACCAGAGGAGCTACAGGTGCGTTGCCGGCCTTTGAGGTGGGAGTAGGCGCGCTTTTTGAAGGTACCCATTTCGTATCGACCTGGAAAAACTGCCGCAGGTAGGCCATTCCACAGTTCAGTGGCACGTGGAAGGAAATTCCTTCGAAACCGCACAGTACTGGAGTGCCACGCATCCAGGTGGTGTGGATGGTATTTAAGCTTGTGGCGTACTGTGCGGTTTGAAAATCCTGCGGCAGGAATCAGGTCAAACAATTCCCCAGAACACTCCCCGTGATATATGCGATAGAGAACGCACAACGAGGACACGTCTCTACGCAACGCCAAAGTGTCAAGCCCTGCACAGATTACCGGGTCCCCAACGATTCGAATGGCTCTGCGTTGTATGCGATCAAATGGTTCAAGCTGATACTGGGGTGCACCAGCCCAGAGGTGAGAACAGTATTCCATATGAGGCCGAACCTGAGCCCTATACAGGGCCAAACGGTGTTTTGGCGTGAAGTACTGTCTCGCTCTGGCGATAACACCCAGTTTCTTCGAGGCCAACTTGGCCTTGCTTTCCAGATGATCGCGATACTGGCACTCACTCGAAACGCTAAGGCCCAATATGCTGATACTGGGCGCGGCTTTAAGAGGAGTGTTCTTGAGAACTGGTGACACGACAAATGGGGTTTTCTTGGTGGTCAACGCGCAAACTTGTGTCTTCAAGGGGTTGAATTGAACAAGGTTCCTTTCAGCCCATGAAGAGACATTCCCGAGGGATGCCTCAACAGAAGACACAAGTTTTTTTCGGCACTCGTCAACGTTTTCCCGAGAAAGACCTGCGCGGCCGGAGTATACAGCGTCCACCGTACTATCATCTGCATAGCAATGAATGTTAGAGTCCACCAACATGTCAGAAGAAATAGCGTAGGGGACAGCACACAGCCTTGGGGAACGCCAGCGTTCACGGGCATGTGATCGGAGCAAAAACCGTCGACAACGACTTTAATGCTACGCCCAGTGAGAAAGCTGGCGACCCACTTGCATAAATTCTCGGGAAGCCCATACGATGGAAGTTTTGCGAGGAGCGCCCTGTGCCACACACGATCGAAGGCCTTCGCCATGTCCAAACTAACTCTTGTGTTCCGACTTAATTGAAAATTGCCACAAATTTCTGAATTCAACTACAATATTTTCATATTCGCAGCACCTCATGTCCTTGCAAGGATGATCAAGATAATAAATCGTGTTTTACGCTTCTTTATCCATTTAGTACTAATTCTAAGCTTTTTTTAACTTCTCGCTGTATCCTGCACATAACAGGGAAGAGAAGAGGGAACCCAAGAAGTTAGCGTTAACATATTCTATTTTCTTAAGATTTCCACCCCCACTTTCTGCCCATTTGAGACAATGCGGGCTGAGTGGTGGAACTCAACGCTGTACTTTACCTCATTACTTTCTTATCTATTCTTTTCTTAATTTATAAAAAATGGAGTGTCTTGACACTAGGTTCTCTGGTTTCTTCTGCCTACCCTACTATATGCGGATTACAGCGTCAAGTTTCTTAATTTATAAGATAGACAGAAAACATTTTGCTTCATTTTCCACCTCAAATTAAGTATTGTAATCTAAAATATTATTAAAAAGCAAAGTGCAACATTATATTCGGTTTTCCAAGAAGCTATGTTTTTGTAAATAGAGGATAGGTCAAAAAACATGTAAAAAAAGGGTCCAATTTATATTAAAAAACATCTCCAAATATTATTGCTATAAATAAAAACGTATCATAGGTTTAGGTTTAGACATTAATCAAAAATGAGGAAATAATCGAAATGCCATGGTAGTTTACACTCACGATTTTAGCTTATCTGTAATAGGTACTAAGGTTACTTGGTAAAAAACAGCGACCCCTCACGATTACAATAATTATGATGAGCAAATTGACGTCCTATTTCTATTTCATAGTTTCGCCAAAATTATTTTGGTATTTACCAGCGGTGATGGGTGATTTTTTTATAAAGGTAAGCCGGTATAGTTGGGGAATCCGGTATATACAGTTCCAACCTATACGACCTAGTATAGAGTGTTAAGTTTTTGTCGAGTTTCTTTTTTTTTTCAATCCAATTTTTTTCTGGGGCTTGTTTTTAAGCCCAAATTTTTGTTGACTCACTCGCAATTATTTTTCTGGCGTCCCTAATCTTCTAGTAAATCCTGCCACTAATTTAATGTAATTTACAAAAGGTAAGACGGTGGGAATCATATTATATGGCTTTGCCACTGACTTTGCGTTTATTGGGAGTCGCTTTTTTGCAGTTCTAAAGGCAACTTCTACACTTTCTATCACATATAAACCGTATGATGAAAACCCTTTCTCTACGCTCCGTTCTTCATTTACGAGCCTATTTGTATTTAGCGCTTAAGTAAAATTGTTTAGCTCTTTACATTTAATAATATTCATAAAAAGGGATTAAAAGTTTTTCCTTCACGTATAGATATAATGATGCTTCAAAATATTAAACAGAAATCAAACTGATGACTCCCTATAGAAGCGGAATAAAAATCTTAAGTTGTAGGGGCAATAGTGATGACCGCAAGGTCTATATAAGCACGACCTTCATTGCGTGCGAAAATTGATACGTCTAACCTATGGTTGGCGTTATACAATAGGGAATATTTTTAGCAATACTGAAAATCTGCTAATTAAAAAAATTAACTAATTCAATCTGGCAAATAATATAAGGGATGAGGACGAACATGCACAGGCACATTGAAAAAGAAAAATTCTTGTACTAAAAGATGTCATATGCCGAACCGTAATACTAGGCTCCATCTTCTCCGTTAGGTTTATACCTGTCAGAATTTTCACGAAACAAAAATCAAAACAGACCAAACTTATCACAACCAGAAAAGCGCCTCAAAACAGTATCAAAGTATTCACGCATGTCCATGCTTGCATTGTGCTTCTTATAACTAAAAAGAACGCACTTAGTGATAAGACTCTCCGTTCTCCATTTAATTAAGGAAGTTTATATATATTACTATTGGACCCATAGCCATACACGTTGTCTTAGGAACGTGTATGTACATTTATGTTACTTAATTGAAAAATGTATATCAAAAACGACTGGTCGTGACATCAAGTGTGTATGTGTGTGTGTGTGTGTGTGTTTAATGCGCCATTAAAAAAAATACATTTTGCCTTTTTACACATCTTCGCTATAATATATTCGTTAAATATGCTAAATTTCATGTTCCACAATTTTCGCTAAAATGGAGTCCAAAGGAGTCCAAAGTAATTAAAAAAAACTCCGATACAATTGTTGGTTACATCTCGCTCAACACTACCAATATCTATATCATTACAATCTAAATTTCAAAGGCGAGTTATAGGACCTTAGTTCAGTCAATCATTATATATGAAACGTACATGTTGTTAATTTAGTTTTTATTATTTATTTATTTATTGAACTAATTTATTTCATTGTTTTTCATTTAAAATGTTAAAATCCATTGCTGTGTTTTTTATGGGTAAGTTAAAAAAAAATGAAGTATGGAGAAAATTGGCAAAAAAAATAATTATATTTTCAGATAAGCGTATATCTGAAAATATAATTATTTTTTTATTTTATTTATATAGCAGGGTAGGCAGAGAGAACCTGAGAACCGACGTGTTAAGACACACTGTTCCCCACTTTCCGCCGAATTGAGGCATTGCGTGCTGAGTGGCGGAATTCAACACTGCGCTATGCCTTGTTAACAAACCCAGGAAATGAAAATACTAAACTTTTGCATTTCCTGGAGTGGGAATTGAACCCACAACCTCTCACGTTTACAGTCACACGCTTGTGCCTCCGCGCTACGTTTAAAATCCCTTATATGTCATAATTTACGTTAAAGTAAGAAAAACGGAACGAAGAGAACGGAGTGACTTAACACTGGGTTCTATTGGTCTACTCTGCCATACCGGATAAAGCGTTAAGCTAAATTAAATAATATAAAGAAAATTTTATATTTTCAAAACAGCAGTATATGATTTGATTAAATAGAATGCGTCGTTGAGTGTTGCCGTCTTCACGCATCCCACGTACGGATTAGCAAGGAGAATTTAGTGCTCTGACGTAAGCCATTCTTCACTTTCCTTAGTGTGAGTGAGGAAGTCAAAGCCACACTTTTTCTTGTCAAAGTGGAGAGACGAAAATATTTTTCTTTTTCTTTTTTTTAACTTCACGCTGTCGCGTTTACAGTCGCACGCTTGTGCCTCTGCGCCACGACAGGCGTAATATATTTTACATATAGTCCTTCTCCTGAGTTGGAACTAAACCTTCAGCCATTACGCCTACTGCCATACACAGTGATATTATATTTATCCCTTAATGATGATCAAATACATACACTAATAAATATAATAATTCCATAACTATTAAAAAGTAGTTCATTTTAAAGTTTTTCTAGATAAATAATTATTTTCAGCTCTAATTGCGGTCCAGAGTCAGCATCCCAAAGACTTCGAATACTATCACATCTTGCATTTAGAACATAACCCTCCACTTCATCCTGTGCTTGACAGAGCACCCCCCACGAGGTTCTCTTGTGAAGGAAGAAGCAGGGGATATTATGCTGATATTGACAGTGGATGTCAGGTAAAAAACTAGACCCATTGAAGCGTAAATTTTGCGTTACCATGGTAACGTATGTCCCTTAATATAAGAGAGTATGAGTATGTCAAACACATAGTGTGCTAGCGTGTTTAACATACACAGGTGATGTGTTTGATATACAACATTTTATAATTCTCTGTTCGCATAATTTTCGTTGAAAGATGTCCAAAGTTTTTCTCTTTATATGTATCTCTTATTTTCTTATTTCAGACGTATTAATATTATGATCATATTAAACTCCATTTAGATCGTGATGCTATTGAAAGAGACCATCGTAACGCAGTGGGGTGACGTCTAATTCTTTAATGCAATTTGTTGTGGATTCGATTCTCAGTTAGGAAATAATTATATTAAAATTATCTCTTCTCTGGCTGGTTATAGCGCGGCGTTGAATTCCGCACACTTAACACACATCTTCTCAAATTTTGGCGGAAAGTAGACTGAATTTCTTGACACTAAGTTCTCTCTAACTATACAGGATAGGTATTATATACAGGAAAAGGAGTTATTACTCCTTATTATAAAATAAAATAAAAATCTTTTATTAACAAGCAACATAGACTCATAACGCCTATCGTGGCGCAGAGGCACAAGCGTGCGACTGTAAACGCGACAGGTTGTGGGTTGGATCCCCACTCCAGGAAATGTTAATCTTTTCATTTCCTGGGTTTGGTAACAAACCAAAGCGCGGCGTTGAGTTCCGCCACTCAACACGCAATGCCTCAATCTGGTGGAAAGTGGGGAACGGATTTGTTGAAAGAGAACGGAGTGTCTTGACACTAGGTTTTCAGGTTCCCTCTGCCTGCCCTGCTATATGCGGGATACAGCGTGAAGTTAAAAAAAAAACTTAGGCTCATAGTTGGTTAGTAAAATAAAATTACTTAAGAACTATGTTAGTAAAACAAAAACAAACACACAAACAAAATATATATAAAATTACATACAATACAAAAAAAAAATCCTTACTAATATTATAAATGCGAAAATAACTCTGTCTGTCTGTCTGTTACGCTTTCACGCCTAAACCACTGAACCGATTTTGATGAAATTCGGTATGAAGATAAAACTAAACATGGGAAAGGACATAGGATACTTTTTATCTCGAAAAAAATGGCAGAAGGGGTTGAAATAGGGGATGAAAGTTTGTATGGAAGTTCCTTATTGTCAAACATACACAGACACTGTTTACAACTTTCACACCTAAACCAATTTTGACAAATAGTCTAAACCTTGGGAAAGATTATAGGTTACTCTTTACCATGTCGCACGATATAATCGAATTACACGCGGGCGAAGCCGCGGGCGGAATGCTAGTATACTATAAAAAATACATTATAATACTGCTATTTTTTTATTACAGGCATACCACTTTTGTTGGCATCAGCATTTAGTTAGCACTGATCTTTGCAGCAATGGAACACTTTTTAATGAACAATTCCAGGTAGTAATAACCAGATATCGTTATATTATGGCCAAATTACACACAGGTTGTGGGTTCGATTCCCACTCCAGGAAATGTAAAATTTAGTATTTTCATTTCTTGGGTTTGGTAACAAGGCAAAGCGCGGCGTTGAGTTCCGCCACTCAACACGCAATTCTACAATTCGGCGGAAAGTGGGGAACGGAATTGTTGAAAGAGAATGGAGTGTCTTAACACTAGGTTCTCTGGTTCCCTCTGCCTACCCTGCTACATGCGGGATTTTTTTTTTCAACTTCACGCTGTATAGCGTGAAATTGCAAAATAAAAAAAAATGCATAATATAGATAGTTATCGTTATATTATGGACAAGTTGCAAAAAAATTTAATAAATTATGGAAAGTCTATGTTTAAGAGATTCTTAATTCAATTGTACTTTTTGTGTTATCGCACTACGTTTGAACGAATTTTGTTGATCCTTTTTTTATATAATTTGGTAGTGGTTTTAGTATGGTCCTGTTTAAATTTAGTTAACATCTGATTAGTTATTTTTGAGTTACTTGTAATAATTTCACTTTTTAGTGGACTTCCATTGAAGACGGTTTTTTTTTGTTAAAATTTTATTTTATTTCTTTCAGGTATGCGATCATTTTTACAATGTACGCTGTGGATCTCCTTATGAAGATCTGTGATAAATTAGTTCCTTTATACAATTATGATATGATATAATATACCTGTAGAATATTTATAGAAGCGTTTTATTATTATTTATAACTAACAAATGTGTTATTGTATTCCTGTATCATACTAGGTTAATAAGTCATCTTACATATACAATTTTTTAAATATTTTTATTACTTTGCTTATAAGGTAAAAAAAAATTCAAGCAATTCTTAAAAACAGAAATTATAGATAAAGCTTAAAATTAAAAATGCATGCACTGAAAAAATGTATATTCGACTTATCAATCATTCATGCCTTGTACTAAATCATCTTTTGATTGTAAAATTAGACATATCAACTATGTTATAATGATAATTGTTATACTAAAATTCATAATCTTGCCTGACGAGAAATAAAAATGTTCTATTTTAAGAAAACGCCTGCAGAAAAAATGTAGTTATTCTCTCTAGTGTAATTTAGATTTACAAATACTAAGGTCGGAGATAATACAGCTACCTCATACTTTGACGTGTAAGATACGTTTCCTTAACAACATGTATGTCACTTTATTTAAAAGTGTACGTCAAATATATAGGGAGAGTAATATTTATCTATATATAAATACGTGAAGCAAAAACTTTGTACCCCTTTTTACGAAAAATACGCGGACGGAAGAGCATGAAACTTGGCACCCTTATTGTTTATGTAGAGAAGGAGTGCAGACTGATATTTTTTTTTTAAATAATGCATAAAAAGTATATTAATTTAATAAAATAAATGTTTCACACACTACTATGGTTTGGCATGCATGTTTATATAAAGTGACATATACATTGCTAAAGACAACGCGTTATTAACGCGTCAACGGGGACACTAGTAAATATAAATTGATGATCTTTTAAAAACAATGTTATCATAATGTGATTTATGTCTCACATAGATATATAATGATAGTTAAGCCAAAAAAAAGAAACAAAATTTGGCAGACCAATAAATATTTTTTCGGTTGAAATCCACAGCTTAAAAAAACAATTAAGTGATGATACCACGCGTAAACCAGTCAGTATGCGAGCGTCGTTTAGAACGCGACGCAATTCTAATGTTTAACTAATTTCATATATTAAGTAAAATGAATTATTTTATTTTAGTTTTTATAGTGTATCTTTTACATAACAGCAATGGATATACTGGATTTACAGGTATATTTAATTTAAATTAATATTAAAAATAACGAAAATCAGAAAATGTTTTTAAAGAATTTATATATAATATTTTGTTTGGTGGTAGGAGGTTCGTCCTCCGTCTGGCTCGCGACCACTATCATGTCAAAGACGAACCGCCAAATATCTTATGATGTGTTCCGGTTCGATGGCATGTAAGCCATGTTTTCCCCTTTCCCCCCCATCCTTCCCCCAATATGTAGTGGTTCCGATAGCGGACTACTTCATTGTCCTCCCCTTCCATCTGTATCCTCTAGGTTGGCATTGCATCTACAACGCCTCTGGTGTTGAGATGTTCATGGGCGAAGGTAACCACTTACCATCAGGTGGTCCTTCTGCTCGTTTGCCATCAGTTACCCATAAAAAAAAAAAAAAAAATATAAATACGTGAAGCAACTTTGTATCCCTTTTTACGAAAATTACGCGGACGGAGGAGCACGAAACTTGGCACACTTATAGTTTATATAGAGGAGTGCAGAATGATAGTATCTTTTTAAAGTAATACATAAAAAATATTAAATTAATAAAATAAATTTTACACACACTACCATGATTTGATATCCATGTTTATGCAAAGTGACATATACATTACTAAAGACTACGCGTTCTTAACGCGTCAACGGGTCAAAGTGTATTAATCTCAATAATATTAGGAAGCCATTATGGCACAGTGGCAAAGTGTCTAGCTGTGAACACTTTGGTAGTGAGTTCGATCCTCACCCAGGAGAATGATCATATTTAAATTATTTTCATTTTCTACATACGAATATTTCATTTCGACTTAACACGGCGTTGAGTTCCGCCTCTTAAGAATCTATGTCCAAATTTCTTACGTAAAAAGGAACATCCTCACACTAATTTCTGTCTGTCTGCTCAGTTACACGGGAAACAGCGTGAAGCTACAAAACAAAGCAATTATAACAAAATCATATTATACGGTTCGTCTTAAGTTCGTATTCATTTTTTTATTAGAATTGACTATTTTTAAGCCAAAGCCATAAAAACAATTTTCCTGTTAAACTCGACGAAATAGATTACATATGTGAAACTAATGTTTGCCATAATGTTCAAGGTTCACACAATTGTAAACTTTGCCATGATTGTAAATTTGACATATATATATATATATATATATATATATATATATATATATATATA
>JAKGSA010000776.1:18108-41444 GCA_033558755.1 Philaethria dido
TATATATATATATATATATATATATATATATATATATATATATTTGTAATTACTTTTATGCTTAAAATGATTTAAGACAATCTTCCAAGGTTATCATAGTATCTTTTTTGTTGTAACTAGAAAAAAATACAACATCGATTAACTTAATCTTCTACCGTAAATTACAATTTTTTGTGTTATGTTACAATAATTTCTGATATAATCATCTCAAATGTCTCACATAGATAGGTAAAAGATTATTTATTGTTATATAAATAATAAAAATTTTGACTAAAAGGTAAACTGAATTGAAATAAAATCCATTGAAAACATAATTACTATCGATAATTCAAAAATACTAGCCAGACCTTTAAGATCTGAACTAAATTTAAATGGAACCACTTCATGAGCACTGGCTATCATATAAAAGAGTATCATAAAAAATACAGTGGTATTGAGAACTCATACTTTTTTGGAAAATATAAAAATACATAAATGTAACCCATAAGCTAAAATTACAAATATTGGAACGAAAACCATCAAATTATACCAGTTTCTTTAACCAAGACGAATCATATACAACTATAAACATAGAACAGGTAAATAATATTGGTACAATATTATTTTATATTAACATTTAAATATTGAAATTATGAATAATTAAAACTCTATTAGAAGAATACTATACAGTTTTCCTTATTCAGGAGAATTATGGCTTAACTTGTTTACGGATGGACGTTATGTATCATTTTGGCAACTGGATATTAGGAAAGCAATTCTGTAAGTCCATCGTGTCTCAGTGGGATAGCGTTTGAGTGTAAATGCAATTGATTGTAGTTTCGAATCCTACACAGGAAAATGCCTATATTTAAATCATTTTCATTTCCTAATTTCTTTAATTTCTTAACGCCTGTCGTGGCGCAGAGGCGCAAACGTGCGACTGTAAACGCGACAGATTGTGGGTTTGATTCCCACTCCGGCAAATGGAATTTTTCATTTCCTGGATTTGGTAACAGACCAAACCGCGGCGTAGAATTCCGCCACTCAGCACGCAATGCCTCAATTCTGCGGAAAGTGGGGAATGGGGTGTTTTAACACTAGGTTCCCTCTGCCTACCATGCTGTATGCGGGATACAGCGAGAAGCTATGTAATGTTTATTTCTTAACTTTAGCAAGAATAAACGCGGCGCTAAGTTCTGCCACTTAAAACTCCGGGTGGAAAAAGGCGAACAGAGTGTCTTGACACTAGGTTTATACATAAAATAAATATACTGATGGCCAGAGGTTTGGGTTCTAATCCTGATATCTGTATATTTTTAACAGTAATTTTAATTTCTTCTGCTCTTTCTTGAAGAAGCTTAAAAAAGATACCTATAAATTCGTTAGTGCTTACTACACTAAATATGTGTATGTAAACAACAATATAGCAAGAAAATAAAATCACAAAAAACTGCTGACCTTCACATTTAGTATGCTAAATAACTAAAATATTCGTCTAACTCTTTTTTAAAAAAATATGTAATATCTTGTAAACGCGACAGGTTGTGGGTTCGATTCCCACTCCAGGAAATGTAAAATTTAACATTTTAATTTCTTGGGTTTGGTAACAAGGCAAAGCGGGGTTGTTGAGTTCCGCCACTCAACACGCAAAGCCTCGATTCGGCGGAAAGTGGGGAACGGAATTGTTGAAACGGAATGGAGTGTCTTAACACTAGGTTCTCTGGTTCCCTCTGCCTACCCTGCTATGAGCGGGATACAGCGTGAAGTTAAAAAAAAAGATGTAATATCTTAACTCGAACAGTTTGAACAGTTATTCTTCGATTGATGCTAATAACAAATACATAACAATGTTTACCGTCATGTTATTGCAGTTTTTCGTAGTTTTATGTATGACATTTTCGAAAATAAACTTCCTAACAGTACTTTGAGGCATAATTCATTGAATGATTAGTCCGACCGATTTCGGCCATGGCGACCGCTTCGGCTCCCTATTGGTTATCGGCGCTGATACGCTCGAAGATGGCTGATGTAGCCAATCTTATAGGTGAATTGACGTGCACACAGAGCGCACGTTAATTCCCCATTGACATAATTATAATGAATGGCAGCAGGTTGTCGGGCCTTAAGCGCGTCGCGTTTTGCGTAATTCATTAAAATTTTAACAAAAAAATTGACTGACTTTGAATTGACTGAATGCAATAAAAAGTAAAATTATTACGAATAACTCACAAACTACTCGGAAATGGGACTTCATCAAAAGCACTACTTATATAAAAAAGAATCATCAAATTTGGTTCACCCAATAAAAAGTTATGCAGTAACACACATAAAAACAATGCAGTTGAATGGAAGGGATAATTATATATAGATTATTTTCATTTTTTTGCTTTGGTAAAACAAATCGCGGCGTTAAGTTCCGCCATCTTACACGCAATATCTCAAATTCAGGCAGAAAGCGGGGTAAGGATCGTTTGGCACTAGGTTTTCTTTGACTATGTTTGTTGCTTTTTATGTTTGTTGGTAAAATTTTAAACACATACATAGATAGCTTCACGCTGTATCCCATTTAGCAGGGTAGTCAGAGGGAATCTGGTGTTAAGACACTCCGTTCCCCACTATCCCCCGAATTGAGGCATTGCGTGCTGATTGACGGAACTTAACGCCGCGCTTTGCCTTGTTACCAAACCCAGGAAATGAAAAAATCTATTTCCTGGAGTGGGAATCGAACCCACAACCTGTCGCGTTTACAGTCGCACGCTTGTGTGTTGTGATTTAAACACAGTTCCAATAATTAACATTTTCATTTTCAGGACCGGATCACGACAAAATCGTAGCTTGCTACTACACTAGCTGGGCGGTATACAGACCTGGGGCAGGCAGTTTCGATATCTTCGATATAGAACCCTCTCTTTGTTCCCACTTGATTTATTCCTTCATGGGTCTTGATGAAAACTCATTCAAAATTAAGAGTGTTGGTATGGTTCAAGTTGTTTTGAAATAGTTAAAGACTGTTTATTCAATTTATACATAAAATTTAAACGTTTTTGTTTCCATTATAGATAATAATAAATTAGTAGTATAGGCCAGTGAGACAGCGTTTGACATTTTTCACTTCCCCACTCTAGCAAGAGAAAGCAAGGTATTGAGTTTCGCAAGTCAACCTGCAATATCTCGAATTCGGTTATAAAATTAGAAGCTGAAAATAAAAGCTTATTCAAAATAGTATGAACTCACGCCTGTCGTGTCGCAGAGGCATAAACGTGTGACTTTAAACGCGAAAGGTTGTAGGTTCGATTCCCACTCCAGGAAATGTAAAATTTAGTATTTTCATTTCTTGGGTTTGGTAACAAGGCAAAGCGCGGCGTTGAGTTCCGCCACTCAACACGCATTGCCTCAATTCAGCGAAAACTGGGGAACGGAAGTGTAGAAAGATAATGGAGTGTATTAACACTAGAATCTCTGGTTTCCTCTGCCTACCCTGCTATATGCGGGATACAGCGTGAAGTTAAAAAAAAAAAGTATGAACCGAAAAGCACCTATAATTTTATAGTTCACCAAAACAAAAAAAAACCACTCGTATATCTTCGAAAGGTTAAAATTATGCTAGATTTATTAACAGCTTGATTTTATCCATGTTTTTTTCTAGACCCATGGCAAGATTTTGAAGAAGACAATGGAAAAGGAGGACTGAAACGATTCGTAGAATTGAAACAAAAACACAAACATCTCAAAACCACGATAGCTATTGGAGGATGGAATGAAGGGTCTTCAAAATATTCTAAAATGGCATCTGATCCGAAACTGAGGAAAATATTTATTAAGAGCGTTGTCCATTTCTTAATGTACGCATTTTCACTAATTAAAGAGTATTAAATTCATAATGAGTATATTTATATCATTGTGACATAGAGACTGTGAACACGGTTGAATTTATGTTTGTTTTTTTTTTATTATTATTTTCATTTCTTTCTTCTGACAAAACAAAACATGGTGTTAAATCCGACTTGATTTCGGGCAGACAATGGAGGTTCTCTATAACTACTCTGTGAAATAAAAAAGTCAGAAAAATTTATACTGGCTATAGTCATACTAAAGTGTTTAATGTACTTCATTAGTGATAAGTGATTGTACTTTATTTTTTTTAGTAAACATAACTTAGACGGTCTAGATCTGTTTTGGGATTATCCAACTAAAAGAGGTGGAAAATTTGAAGATAGAAAAAACTACGTCTCTTTAATAAAGGTAAGTTTATAAGGTTTATATTTCGGGCATCGCTAGGCACTCTCATCTCATCCATTTCGCATTTTTAGCAAAATTGTATTAAAAGATATATTAAGAGATGATTGACAGAGCCCAGCGCAGTACTATCCCGCTTTAATAAGATACATATCTATATTTATAGGCGTTTGATAAATACATAGTCCCCATTTCACGAAATTTAAGCGAAAGCACCAAATTTTACGAACAAGAAAATAAAGATGACGGAGAAGTTTGAATATGACATCAATAGATACAATTTAAATAAATGACGAGGGCAGAAGGTATTATTTAAATAATGTGTTAGACATACATTCAATCAATACAATAAATATTACACAGTGTAAACACATGTGTATGTCAAACACATGGGTTTGAAGTACACATGTGCTTATACTAGACTTATACTTTGCAAAAGCAACGCATATGTTAACAGATGTACGAGTAGATTATAATGTAGTTAAGATCTGACAAGCAGTTTCTGAGTTATTCGTAATAATTGTATTTTTTAATGTACTTTATTTGAAGTCGTTTTTTTATAAAAATTTGAATTATATATATTACAGGAACTATCAGAAGCATTTGAACCTAATCATTTTCTGTTGACCGGATCTCTCAGATGTGGTTCAGAAGAGATGGACTCAATTTACGATTTAGCTGAAGTTAACACTTACTTGGACTTTCTGCATATCATGGCGTACGACTTTCACGGTTCCTGGGACGATGTGATAGGTGCTAATGCTCCTCTATATTGACTGAATAAGGATGATACTTCAAGTGTGGTGCGCAAATTAGGATTAATAAAACTATTTTAACTTATTGTATCGTGTAAGAAGATATCGTCGTGGTGGACAGACTGACGGCATACAATATCTATGGGTTCGATATCTACTCGAGGGAGTAATAATTACTCCCTAAAATAATAAATACAATTATTGTATTTATTATTTTTTAATTTCCTGACCCTGTTAAGATAAACCGCTGCATTTCGCCACTCAACACGCAATATCTCGATTTCGAAAGTTTAGAGAAATGAGTGTCTTGACTCCAAGTTCTTTTTAACCTTGCAAAGAAAAGCATGAAGTTGTTTTTACTTATTAAATACTTGCTTACATTATAAACCAGTGTATAGTGAAGATTATAATATATTTATTGAAATTTCATTTAAAAATACCTTTAGACAACGGGCTGTTTTATGTCCTTTTTTTTCTACAAATTTTGAATTTTCAATTTGGCGGAAAGTGGGGAACGGAAATGTTAAAACAGAACAGACTGTCTTAACACTAGGTTCTCTGGTTCCCTCTGCCTACCCCATTATATGCGGGAAGATAGCGTGAAGTTAAAAAAAAAATACCTGGTGAATAGATGTTTAAGAAAATTAACTACCCAAAAATTACAACGAATGATAATCAGCTACAAAAAATTGCTATTTCCTAAACATATTATAGTATTTTATTGTCATTGGATTAAATTCAGATCCTGCAAAGATTAATAAAAAGAAACATATTTAGAACACGGTAACCGTAAACAGAGTGTCTTGACACCAGGTGTTGACTCTTTGACTTCCCTACCAATGCCTGCCATATATAAACGTAAAGCTTCTTTATATATGTGTAAAATAATACTTCAAATTACAGGAATATGCTATAGTTCAGTTAATAAAACACGAAGTGACACCAAGCAAGATAATTCTCGATATACCAACATATGGACGAACTTTTTTCTTAATCAATCCTAAAGAACAAATTGTCGTTGGAGAAACAATAACCAAGAGTGAAGGATTTTCTGGACCATTCACAAATGATCAAGGATTTATGGGATATAATGAAGTAAGAATTATTATTTTAAATAATATTAAATTTATATTGCGGCTGTCGTGGCGCAGAGCCACAAGCGTGCGACTGTAAACGCCACAGGTTGTGGGTTCGATTCCCACTCCAGGAAATGTAAAATTTAGTGTTTTCATTTCTTGGATTTGGTAACAAGGCAAAGCGCGGCGTTGAGTTCCGCCACTCAACACGCAATGCCTCAATTCAGCGGAAAGTGGGGAACGGAATTGTTGAAAGAGAATGGACTGTCTTAACACTGGGTTCTCTAGTTCCCTCTGCCTACCCCGCTATATGCGGGATACAGTGTGAAGTTAAAAAAAGGAGTGTTTGACAATAACTATCCTGCTATGCGCGAATCTGTAAATAATTATCTAACATAATTCATCTCCTATTCTGGGTTGCTTAGATGGAAGCACCTTAAACTCGAAGAATTTGTTTCTTCAAAAGTTAAATAATTAAAAAACGTTATAATAAATTATGATGTATTTATTATTTTAATCAGATTTGCCTGGAAATAACAAATCAGTCATCACAATGGGTGCACGAGTGGAACGAGCTAACAAATACACCGTACCTAAGGGATGACGGTAGATTCATCTCATATGATAATCCAAGATCTGTCGCAAATAAAGTCAGGTGAGTAAGTTTTAGATCATTCACGCATTTAATCATAAATTTAGCAAGTTTCATATTCATAAATTCTCTAGTTTTCTATTCTAGATAAATAAAAATTTAACCAAGTATAAATTGAAAAAAATTAGATATAGGACTTTCGAAGAGCATATATAAGCTATGAATATTAATTACAAAAGAATAAGTACAAAAGATAAGTGTATTCTGAACTGATGATTTTAGTAGATACTGATCTATAAGAAGTATAAGATATTTTTATCAATAAGAAACCTTTTCCAGGAAAGCCGATATTTGGACATGTTGTCAAATTGTAAGAAAATACTAAAAAATATTTACATACATACATACATAGCTTCACGCTGTATCCCGCATATAGCAGGGTAGGCAGAGGGAACCTAGTGTTAAGACACTCCGTTCCCCACTTTCCGCCGAATTGAGGCATTGCGTGCTGAGTGGCGGAACTCAACGCCGCGCTTTTTTGTGACCAAACCCAAAAAATGAAAAATTCCATTTCCTGAAGTGGGAATCGAACCCACAACCTACCGCGTTTATAGTCGCACGCTTGTGCCTCTGCGCCAATATTAAATATTTAAGTAGTCATTATTTAAATAGTGAATTCTATAATTTAACAGATTTGCTCTTGACCATGGTATTGGTGGTTTTGCGGCTTGGAGTATCACAACAGATGACTTTAGAGGTTCATGCGACGAAGAAAAGGATACTTATAAAGATTACATCGAGAGGTATAAAAGTGTTGCGGATCTACCTCTGCTATTAGATGCGTTACTTAGTATGCAAGAAGGTAATAATTATTTAGATTAACACTGTCATCCCCATATATATATGGAGATTGCAGCATATATATAGAATGAACTTTGTGTATTAAGTGGCGGATCTTAACGCCGTGCCTTGTCGTAACAGGAAAATTAATATAATTCTTCAACTATGTCAGCGGTATCGTAGGTTATTCTCTTCTATGATAAATGTTACAAATTTAAAAAATTTTCAAATGTTTCAGTATCTTTATTTAATAATTGACATAACTTTGTGATTTTAGTTGGACTTAAAACTCAATATTACTTACTGAAAGATGATAAGGTGGAACTTAAGTTACCAAAATCAACATTTTCGAACTACCCTCTTTTAACAACAGTACACGATGCCACGAACTTGGCAATGGAGGAAATACAGATTTTCAATGAAATGCAAAGACTGAGTGACTATCGAAGAAACGAAATTGAACAAAATAATTTTCCATGTGTCAGAACTTGCACAGAAGTTTGTTATTTTGGCTTGTAAGTTAAACATTTACTTTCAAAATAAAAATTAATATAGTAACCCTACTAGTATTACAAATATGAATGTTTCTTTCACGCAAAAACTACTGAACAGATATGGAAGAATCTTTGCACTAATATAGCATATATATTTTTTTGTAATCTGACAATGAACAACATATATAATTAAAAAGCAAAATTTGGATCCATGCCTAATATTGTTCAGTTTGATATCCTCAGAATACTAAAGGTTTTTCACATAGCTTACAAATTAGTTTCAATTATTTACTACTTTATGATATTCGGAGGCGTATTCACGTTACATACATATATAAGATATACAATTTTATTTTTCAGTGACAGTCCACAAATGAGTAGAAAGTTGAGAAAGAAAAGATATCAGGATAGTGTGAAACCAAACAGAAGTTGGCCCCTACATTGAAATCTAAACTTAAATAAATGAGTAACTAAATGATTATAAGGCTTTTTAACTTGTTTTTGTAAAAATAAAAATTTAAAACTTATGCCTGTCTATAGATAAAATTTTCTTAATCTATATATAAATACGTGAAGCAAAAGCTTTGTACCCCTTTTTATGAAAATTAATGAACGGAGGAGCATGAAACTTGGCACACTTATAGTTTATATAGAGAAGGAGTGCAGAATGCTATTTTTTTAAATAATCCATAAAAAGTATATTAAATTAATAAAATAAATGTTACACACACTAGCATGGTTTGACATTCATGTTTATATAAAGTGACATATACATACATTGCTAAAGACAACGCGTTATTAACGCTACACCGGGGCCACTAGTAATATTTAAGACATGATTTTGACACAACCTAAAGTTCTGGCATGATAAACAAAGAAAAATAGCTAGCTACTGCTATAGCAATTAAATATCCACTTTCCTCTTATATTTAAGAATGTTTTCCAAATCATCTCGGCACGCCTGGCGTGAACATGTTGATAATTCGAAAACGAATACTTTTTAGTGGATTTGAACTTTAACTGTAAATTTTTAGTCGTTTTTTTTTTAAATAGTTTTGTTTGATTTGCCTCAATATTTTGATTTAACCCATTAATATAAAAAAAAATCAGAAATATATATAATTGCTTTGTATATTTTATTATTTTGTATCCTTCCTATGTAGCATTAAAAATTAAATATAGGTACCTATATAATTTTTATTCTAAAGCCATGTAAACAATCCATTAAAGTATACAAGATAGCCTACATGTTTGTAATTTTAATGATAATACTAAATTAATATATAATTGCCATATATGTTTTCTTTTTAATTTTTAGGCTTTTAACTGATTTCAAAAAAGGATAAGTTTTTTTTGTGCTACCGTATTACTTTTTGCTGGGTGAACCAATTTTGATTCAAATTCAAATTTAATTAATATAAATATTTTTTTAAATTTTTCCTAACAGTTTTACATTTTATTTAAAATCCGTATTCTTTTTGCTAAAATTATAATTATTAAAAGTAACTAGAAAGAAGTATGAGAACTAGCACTGTATTGCTTTAATTATGTCACATTTATCTGTAGTTAATGAGTGTTTATTTAGCTTATCTACTATTATCATGCTATAAGAGACTCTGTCGACTCAAATATGTCACATTTACAATCTTAATTCGTATTGAAACAAAGTTCAAATATACGAGTACTCGTACATATTCATTAAAAATCATGTCTGACAAAGTTGCTGTAGTGACTGGTTCTAATAAGGGTATAGGTTATGGAATAGTCAAAGAGCTATGTAGAAGAGGTGTTGGTGTAGTTTATTTAACAGCAAGAGATGTTGCTCGAGGCCAAAAAGCAGTAGAAATGTTGAAGAAAGAAGGCTACCATCCACTTTTTTATCAACTAGAAGTAACTGACAAGAAAAATGTTCAGAAATTTGCCGAATATTTAAAAGAAAAACATGGGGGATTGGATATATTAATTAATAATGCAGGAGTAATAACAGCTGACTTCATTAAAACAACATATGAAGACTCTAAATATGTGATAGATGTCAATTACAGAAGTATAATTATAATTCAAGAATATATTTACCCTATACTTAAAAGTAACGCTCGAGTTGTAAACATATCTAGTGACTGTGGACATATTTCTTTTCTAAAAAACAAGGACTGGATTAATCGATTAATAAGTGATGATGTTACTGTAGATGATATAAATGCATTTGTAAATTGGTTTCTGGAATCAGTGAAAAAGAATACAATAAATGAGGAAGATTTTCAAGAAAAAGAAATGCTAGCTTATAGAGTGTCTAAAATTGCTTTAAGTGCTCTCACGAGATTACAACAAAGGGAAATAGGTAGAGGGATATCTATTAATTCTTTAAATCCGGGATTTGTAAGGACTGATATGACGATTAATACTGGAGATTTAACGATAGAAGAGGCGAGTCTTACTCCAGTTTTCTTAGCTTTGGACATAGACCAATCTGTCAAGGGTAAATACATTTGGTTCGATAAAACTGAAAAAAATTGGGCAGATCCAAATCTTAAAATACATAGTGTGTATGCAGATTTTGGAAAAGAAATGGAAAAAAATTTAAAAGCTGCCCAGTAGGCAGTTATAGTTGATTCTTAATTCTTTTAAAGATGATTTTGATGAATTTTGATTTTGTTCACTTTTGGCTTCTGATTTATAAATAAAATTATAGTATGAATATTTTATTCTCTATATCTTAATATTCTTATGAAACAAAATATAAAAACAAACATTTATATACAAAATATATTTTTAATTTCATTGTATCACAATAAAGAGTATTATTATCAAATTAACAATCTCGTATAGACATAATTATTTGTAACTTCTAAATAAAAAGTTTTGCAAGTAGAATAAATCACAGAGCACAAAAAAATATTTCAATTCTTATGGAAATATAATTTATTTTAAACATAGTATAGTAATATCGTAAAAAGAGAAAAAGAAATTTCATATGACGTTGAGAAAAGAAACCAAATTCAATGAAATATGTCCATAATATTATCCTAAAATAAAGAATATTATATACAGTCTATGCGAAAATCTATTATGTATAAAAGATATGTACCAAAATGATAAAGAAACTTCGTAAATATTTTAAAGATTTTTTTTTTTTAACTTCACGCTGTATCCCGCATATAGCGAGATAGACAGAGGGAACCAGAGAACCTTGTGTTAAGACACTCCATTCTCTTTCAACAATTCCGTTCCCTACTTTCCGCCGAATTGAGGCATTGCGTGTTGAGTGGCGGAATTTTAAAGTTAGTTTACATATAAAAGAAACTAAAAGGACACGTTCACGAATATCTCGCTCTTCTGGTCGTATCAATAGACATAACTAGAAATACAAGTAAACTATTAAAAGCATATTAAATGAAACTATTTTAACCGGATTAATCGCGAATATTTTAGTATTCGAAAATACATTTTTGGAAACCCGACGTTTCGAACACTTTACAGTAGTCCGTGGTCACAGGTAGAGTCTACCTGAGACCGCCTAAAATATATGCGATTAATCCGTTTAAAATAGTTTCACTTTATATGTGTCATAATCACGAAAATCAAAGAGCTCATTATATTAAAAGCATGTCAAAAAATCATGTCTATGTGAAAATAATACAATTTACAAATTTGTAAGAATTATTGTAATAATATAGAATATATTTCAATTCATGAATCTTTATATGAGTATTTTATCATTTCATTAGTTATGAACTAACTTGGCAGTTTAAGCTGTTATATAAAACTAGATAGAAAAGCTAAAAAAAATAATAATAACAAAAATCCTTAAAAATATCTTTCGTGTCATTTCTGGCATAGTTGAGACTGACTCATTGGTGGCATTACAATTTTTATAGGTAAGCTTCCATATTAAAAATTGCGACAAAATCTACTAAAATTACTAGAGTCAAATAGAGAATCATAAATCTTATACAAAATATTGAAGTAGCCCTTAAATTTTAACATAACCAAAACTTTAATTTTAAAAAAACATTTCTTAATATGAAACCAACATCGGAATAAACTAAATCTTATTTCCAAGTCTTTGTCTACAAATCATGAAATAAGTCCATTCATCAACAAAACACATCAATACATAGCTATTAATGTAAGGAAACACACAAACGTGAAATTTGCAACCACTGAATTAGAAGAGTCTTTGTCATCTTTATCGTCTTTAGGTTTAATTTCATTCTCTTTCACGACTCTATCCATTTCATCTAATATCTTCTTTTCTTCCATCGCTATAATTGTAGCTTCATTAATAGTCCTCATAAGAGGATAGTTAGAATATTCATCTTCTGGTAACCGCAAGTATAATTTGTTATTTGAAGCCACGTATGATGTACGTCGGCTTAAGTTTTCTATACGATTTGCTGAAATCACAAAATATATAGATATATTAGGGTATTCTATAAAATAATAAAATTTTTTTGAAACAGTTAACCATTTATATTGATAATATTTTTATTTTGCAGATCAGGTCATTACAGTGAACCGTAAAATTAAAAGTGGTGATCTAAGTTTCATATTTCAGAAACATACTTCGTTCTATTCCGCATAATTATAAGTGATGAATATTAAAAAATACATACATACACATATATACATAGCTTCACGTTGTATCCCGCATATAGCAGGGTAGGCAGAGGTAACCTTATCGGAGTGTTAAGACGCTCCGTTCACTACTTTCCGCCAATTTGAGGCAATGCGTGCTGAGTGGCGGAACTCAACTCCGTGCTTTGCCTTGTTATACCAAACCCAGGAAATGAAAAATTCCATTTCGTGGAGTGGGAATCGAACCCACAACCTGTGGCGTTTACAGTCGCACGCTTGTGTCTCTGTGCCACGACAGGCGATAAAAAATATATATTTAATTTTACAAAATTAAAATAACATAAAATATAGCATACCATCAGGTAAATGAAGGTTTTTCAAAGCTTCTTGAAGAAGAGGACTGCTGGCAATATCATTGTATCTCTCTACAAAATCAAGATATGTATCTGGTTCTGGTTCACACAAGCCATCATAGTCATCTGTATCTATACTCCATACCATGAGGCCTCCTAGACCATAATCTATCGCCATTCTATCGGTAAATAAATATGAATCAAAGTATTATTTATTCCAGTAGACTTTTAAAACCAATTCTGAATCGTCAGTTCATATAAAATGACAGGAATTTAAATCAATCATAAAGTACCTTAATTTTGGTAATTTTAGATTTATTATATACTCTATTTTTATAGATTTACTTACTTTATTTTAACAGCAATAGATCTAGGATTGTCATAAACAATAACCCGTTTTCCGTCTCTTAGGTAAGGCGTAGCGCTTTGAGTATCCCAATGACGCGTCCATTTTGATGACTTATTAGTCATTTCCATGCAAATCTGTTAAAAAAAATCTAGTATAAAAAAATGCACTTTCTTATTTATTTTATAATTAATATTACAATTTAATGCGAACATCAAAAATCAGAACGTTAAGCATTGGAAAATATCATTTTTTTTATCTTTGCACATGTAGTTTAACATTGTGGGTTCGCATTCCACTGAGAAAACATTCACTAAATGCATATCGTGAAATCAAGGCCAAATTATACAAATTCTTTATAAATTTAGGTTTATTCGTTATTCTGATATATGCTAGTTATATTACTGTTTTTTTTTTTATCTAAATCCGTTAAATATTCTTGGTATAAAAGAAAATCCATCTACTGTCACAAACTTTGGCATTTATAATATTAATAGGATATAAGGTATACATCCTTACATACCTCATTGTACCCCATAAATCCTTTTTCTTTGGTCCAAGGCCCTTCAAATCCAGTATCAAGCGTTGGTGTCAAACCAAATTGTATATCTCTTACATCTGGATTGGTCAGAATAAAGCTCCGTCCATACATTGGTAATCCAAGAACCATTTTATAGGGACTGACGCCATGGGATAGTAAATATTTTATTGTATATTCCTTAAAACAGATAAAGTATAAAAAGATGACTAACCTAACAATTATTATAACAACATTTTAAAGCAATATTATTATAAAAAATACAGTATTATTCGCTAGATTACGAGGACGCATGAAATCAACTGTTTCTTATTTTAGATTTTTTTTTTAACTTCACACTGTATCCCACATATAGCAGGGTAGGCAGAGGGAACCTGAGAACCTAGTGTTAAGACACTCCGTTCTCTTACAACAATTCCGTTCCCCACTTTCCGCCAAATTGAGGCATTGCGTGTTGAGTGGCGGAACTCAACGCCGCGCTTTGCCTTGTTACCATACCAAACCCAGGAAATGATAATACTAACATTTCCTGGAGTGGGAATCGAACCTGTCGTGTTTACAGTCGCACGCTTGTGCCTCTGCGCCATGATAGGCGATATATATAATAGAATTTAAGTCAGGAATATCTTAAACTTTAAGTTCATTAAATTTGGTACATATATTACCATTATCTTATAATGCTCCAAATTACTGTAATACTCATATGAAAGTGATTTCTACTTACAACACTTAACACGTCTTCTTCATCAGTGCCTCGCAAAGGAGCATTGGCTCCAACCAATCGATCCCAAGTTCCATGATAATCGTAACACATCATATGTATTAAATCTAGGTATCGACTTAATTTACCTAATTCATAAGCACTGTCCATAGTCTCTTTGCCAGCTCCTAACGCTGCTGTTAGAATGTAATCATAAGGTTCGAAAGCCTGTTTTAATTCCTGGAATAGAATATTGTTAGTGAATAATATAGACAAGTCATAAGCGGCTACTATACACTGCGCTGGAAATAAGACCAGATTGATAAACAAGCACTTAATATAACAATAAAAATAAATAAACTAAATAGAAATTTAAATGCAAAAAGAAACTTAGAGCTCTTGCTCACCAGTTTAAATCTTTTTAAACTGGCAAGCTCTACCTTAACGTCCTATGTACAAATCATACTGAGATGAATACTTCTTCACGTATCTACCATATTTAGTAAAACAACGGTAGACTGAAAGATTTCGTTGTTTTTTCATAGCGAAATAACTTCAATATCACTCTTATAATCACTCCTTCATAATCACTCTCTTAAGTAGTAATCGAATCTAAGACCATTACCATTACTAACAGCAAAATTTAAACACTAACCTTTACTAAAGCTACGTAATTCGCCTTATCCTCGGGACTACCACCTCTTTTAGTTGGATATTCCCAATCTAAATCAAGTCCATCAAAGTTGTATGTTCTGAAAGTAATAATTCTCTTTTATTTTAATTCATGTAATAGTATCTACAATTTATTAAGTAATATATTAACACGAATATAAAAATGCTTTACTAGGCAAAAGGCCCCTTCAAAAGGTTAAAAAAGTCATTAAAAAAATTATATTCCCTGAAAATCAACCAATTTTTACCAATGTGAATGGAGGATAGTATAGACTGACTGATGATTTAAAAATGGACCTTCTATGCCCTACTCATACAACCATACTAGAGCGACTAAAGATGTATTAGTACTAAAATCGTCATTAAAAACTAATTGTTCTTAATATTTGACTTACTTGAGAAAAGCAAGAACACTCTGAACAAATTTTGATCTAGTTTCAGGTTTTGATGCCATTCTGGAATACTTTTCAGATCCTTCGTTCCAGCCTCCGATAGCCACCGTGACTTTTAGATGAGGATATCTCTGTTTAAGTGTAACTAAACGCTTGTATCCTGCCTTTCCATAGTCTTTCTCTAAATCTTGCCATGGATCTATAAATAATTTTTCTATCTATAAATAATTGTTATTATATGTTGGATAAATAAAATTATTTGTAAAATATTGATTTCGCATTAAACTGATAACTAAGTTAGTAGCAATAATGAAGATACTAAGATAAGAATTATCCAATTTGGTGCAGTTATTCACAACACTGATATTATTTTTTAACCAAATTCAAAAAAAAAAGAGGTTCTCAATTCAACTGTATTTTTATGTATATTATCGCATAACTTTCCACTGGATTAACTAATTTTGAT
This sequence comes from Philaethria dido, assembly GCA_033558755.1. NCBI lineage: Eukaryota > Metazoa > Arthropoda > Insecta > Lepidoptera > Nymphalidae > Philaethria > Philaethria dido. Next base: position 34,126 of record JAKGSA010000776.1, read on the forward strand.
GATTCTTTTTTTACATGATAGCTAGTGCTGCTAACGCGGTTCCATTTAAATTTAATTAAAATTTGACAAGCATTCCTTGAGTAATACTTTTACCTTTTAATGTATTTTATTTAAGTTAAAAATTTATTTATTATAGACATACTTACCAAGACTTTTAATGCTATTAGTGCTCTCATCAAGTCCAGCAAAGGAGTATACCAAGTGGGTACATAACGATGGCTCCAAGTTGCTTTGTTCAAATTTACCTCCTCCTGGTCTATACGCTGCCCATGTAGCTATGTAGCATACCACTACCTTCCCGTGAGTCGGCCCTGAAAATATTTTATCATAAATAAATGACTATCTCATTATTTATTCATTATACATCGTCCTCCACGATCATGGCCGTCATGACGTACTGGGAACGATTGACTGTATATGGGGGAATTATTACATTTAAATTATTTGTAAGATACCTGTCGTAGCGCAGAGGCACTGTAAATGCGACAGGTTGTGGGTTTAATTCCCACTCCAGAAATTGGAATTTTTCATTTCCTGAGTTTAGTAACAAGGCAAAGCGCGGTGTTGAGTTCCGTCACCCAGCACGCCATGCCTCAATTCGGCGGAAATTAGGGAACGGAGTGTCTTAACACTAGGTTCCTTCTGCCTACCCTGCTATATGCGGGATACAGCGTATGTAAGACAAAGTGTGGCATTAATTTCCGCTGCTTGTTGAGCAGTGTTTCGAATTAAGGTGAAAAGGGAAGAACGAAGGTTCCTAACACTAGATTGACTCTAGTTATCCTGCTTTTTGGGGAATAGCATAAAATTGCTCAAAAAAGAGATAAAGGAAAATAAATTAAAAAGAAAAATAGTGAGCAGATTAAACATATGTTTGTTGCTCTTAATATCTACATAATATATAATCATTTTTTTATCTTTATGCATGTTTATAATTTTGTGAGTCATAGAATTTTAGTAATGGATGTTTCCAAATGTTAATATATTCATAGTGTTGTTCACACACTTTATAATAAAGATTTGAACAAAAAATAAGACGGACTTCAAAGAAAATGCACTAAGCAATATAATTATTACGAATAACCCAAAAACTACTCAGCATATCTGAACTAAATTTAGTTTAATGGGACCACATCAAAAGTCGCTATCATATTAAAAAGGAATCATCAAAATTGGTTCATACAGTAAAAAATTATGCGATAACACACAAAAAAGAATGGTCATATTAATATAACGTCTTTTTTTTTTGAAGTTGGTTAAAAAAATATTAAAATTACAAAAAATAATGGAAATTAAGTTGCAACAAGCGTAAAATAACTTCTAATAGAGAACGGAGTGTCTTGACACTAGGTTCTCTATGACTACCCTGCTATGCGGGATAAAGCTGAGAGATATACTGCTTTTTTTAGCTGCACGCTGTATCCCGCACATAGCAGGGTAGGCGGAGGGAACCAGAGTAAGACACTCCGTAGTGTTAAGACACTCCGTTCTCTTTTAACAATTCCGTTCCCCACTTTCCGCTGAATCGAGGCATTACGTGCTGAGTAGCGGAACTCAACTCCGCGCTCTGCCTTATTACCAGAGAGAGGAAAATGAAAATAATATTTAATAGTTTCATTTCGTGGAGTGGGAATCGAACCCACAACCTGTCGCCGTTACAGTCAAACGCTTGTGCCTTTGCGTCACGACAGGTTTCTGAGTTGTTTTTTATAATTATAAATCCAAACCTTGACAAGAAATCAAGAACATCATACTTAACGATAGCCAATATGTTCATCACCCAAATATCATACTACCTAAATAGGATTCGAACCTATGACCTCTGACTAAACAGCAAGAGTTAATCGCTACTTTAAACTATTCCTTCATGTTTCGCAATGTATATTATGATTCTAAACATAGAAGCTCTTCAAGGTTATAAGCAGGTTTTGCCATCCATATATTTTGCGTACAAGCATACATGAAACAACTTTATTAAATGATCATTTAAAAAATTCCACTGTCAGATTAGAATTTTATTTTATCTCCTATTTAGGTTTTTCATATAACTAGTGTTCCCGTTGACGCGTTAACAACGCGTTGTCTTTTGTAATGTATATAAACATGAATATCAAACCAAGGTAGTGTATGTAACATTTATTTTATTAATTTAATATACTTTTTATGCATTATTTAAAAAAAATATTAGCATTTTTCACCCCTTCTCTATTTAAACTATAAGTGTGGCGAATTTCATGCTCCTCTGTCCGCGTAATTTTCGTAAAAAGGGGTACAAAGTTTTTGCTTCATGTATTTACATATATATACTACACGTAGCAAACGCGGCGTTGAGTTTCGCCACTCAACATGTAACGTCTAGGATTAGAGTGGAAAGTGGAGAAAAAGTGTCTTGACTCTAAGTTCTTTTTCTACCCTGCTATGCGGGAAAATCATTGAAGGTGAATATAATACCTACTTCAACTTACAAAATATTTTAGATTTTTGCCAAAAAACGAAAACCGACTTCGACTGCACTAAAAAGTACAATTATTACGAATAACTCAAAAACTGCTCATTAAATCTTAAATAAATTTAAATGGGACCACATAAGAAGTACTAGATAGCATATTAAAAAAGAAACATCAAAATTGTATCACCGACTAAAAAGACTAAACACACATAAAAAATAGAATCGAATATATAATTTCTTCTTTTTTTTAAAGTCGGCTAATAAATACTATATAAACAAAGCACGACGTTGATTTCCACCACTCAATCTGTAATATATATTGCTATAATTGCAACGGAAAGTGCTAAACGGAATATTTCTTGTAAGTTTTCTCTCTACCCTACTATCTACGCAGACGGAGGTGCAAGAAACTTGGCACACTTATAGTTTATACAAAGAAGGAGTGCAGAATGCTAATATTTTTATTAAATAATGCATAAAAAGTATATTAAAATTTAAAAAAAGATGCACACACTAACATGATTTGACATGCATGCTTATAAAAAGTGACATATACATACGTTGCTAAGACGCGTTATTAACGCTTCAACAGAAACTCTAGTTTGAGAAAAATCTTTAAGCTGACCATAATTCGAGTTACAGAATATAAAATAGACATTGTGATGAAAACATTACTTCTTACTTCGCAATCGGTAAAAAAAGTATTTGGGTCATTCCAACATTGATACTATAAACAATTTTGAGGCACTCGCTTAGAAAATGTCCACGAGCGTGAAATTGCTGCGACAGTTATATTGTGTGTACGTTTTTAATAATCCATTGTATTATAACAAGTAAAGTATGTATTTAATTATTTTTAAGTAAATTAGAATTATTTTGAGAGGAAGACCACAGAAAAGATGGGAGGAGGACATTAAGAGGAGACATTACGGCCGCGGGCACGCTGTGGATGAGGAAAACCCACGATCGGGTCTTGTGGAAAGGTTTGGGGGAGGCCTATGCTAAGGCAAAACAATCTTTACCGGTGTCAAAAATTTAAAACTATATATATATTGTATGTAATTTTAGATTGTTAATAAAGGCTTTATTATTATTATTATTATTATGTATCTCATTATAAATTCTCGGGTTCAAAGGAACCCGGTCCTTTGGAAGGCTTGCGTGGGGACACAGGTCCAACACGTAGAGGCCCCTTTGAGACAACAATATTTTTTAATCTGACGCATTGACCGGGATCCATCTCTGAGTAACCATAGCCAATTGCTCAGAGATGGTCACCGGTCAATGCGTAGGAGCTATGGAACATATGGAAAACTATAATAGGGCTATGGAATGGAGTTTGGATGGACTAAGTACTGGGCTATTGATTGAGACTATCGGACGTCCGCCTTTTCAACAGTCTCAAATTGAAAGGTTAGCGGACGGTGACTCGCCTCCCACTAGATGGGCCCCCACAAAGCGGCGTAGTGCCTTGGGCGCAACATCGGTGTGGTCGGCTAAGGGTGTTGAGAGGTGTGCACCGGTTTCACCATCGCGAGTGAGCTCGTGAGCGGGTTTCCCCGCTATTACGCAGATTGAGCACTTCCACCCTTTCGAGCATATAGCTCTTGCGCTCCACTCTGCCGGCCAATGAAGGCAAGCCAGAGGCGGGGGATAAATTACAATTCCCCTCTGGAGGTCTCAGGTCCGTGGGGTCGCCACTCCCCAACAGCTCGCCACAAGCTGCCCTGCGGGCTTATTATTATTATTATTAATTATTTTATATTTAGCAAATTTTAAGTAAACTAGAATATAATTAAGATTTTATGAAAATAAGAGAACTGACTTCAGAGAAATGCACTAAATAGTAACATTATGATGTGTATGACTCAAAAACTACTCGTTAGATATTAAGTAAATTTAAATAGGACTTCATTATAAACACTAGCTATCATATGAAAAAATAATCATCAAAATTGGTTCACCCAGTAAGATTTGCCTTAACACAAATTAAAAAAAAAACAAAACTGCATGTCGTGGCGCAGAGGCACAAGCGTGCGACTGTAAATGCGACAGGTTGTGGGTTCGATCCCCACTCCAGGAAATGTAAAATTTAGTATTTTCATTTCTTGGGTTTGGTAACAAGGTAAAGCGCGGCGTTGAATTCCGCCACTCAACACGCAAGGCCTCAATTCGGCGGAAAGTGGGGAACGGAATTGTTGAAAGAGAATGGAGTTTCTTAACACTAGGTTATCTAGTTCCCTTTGCCTACCCTGCTATATGTGGGATACAGCGTGAAGTTAAAAAAAAAAGACCAATCTAATAACAGTGTCCTACTGTTTTTGAAATTGATTAAAAATATTTCATACAAGACACTTATCGTTAGATTAACATATGACCAAATTACACAAAATATTATATTTATAAATTGTAACCTATGTGTTATCCTGTTATTTTTTTTTTAACTTCACGCTGTATCCCGCATATAGCAGGGTAGGCAGAGGGAACCTGAGAACCTAGTTAAGACACTCCATTCTCTTTCACCAATTCCGTTCCCCACTTCCAGCCGAATTGAGGCATTGCGTGTTGAGTGGCGGAACTCAACGCCGCGCTTTGTCTTGTTACCAAACCCAAGAAAATGAAAATATTTTTTATTAAAAATGAAATTAATTTTTACATTTCCTAGAGTGGGAATCGAACCCACAACCTGTCGCATTTACACGCACGCTTGTGCCTCTGCGCACGACAGGCGTTATCCTGTTGTATAAGCTGTATTATTGTAAAGTTTCATTTAGATACGTTCCTAAGATTTTATGTGAAGAAGCAACAAACATCCATCCATCCTCACAAACTTACGCCTTTATAAAATTAGTAGGATTGTTACATTTACAAAATTATATATTAAATGGATACATTGTAATAAAATTTATAGTTTTAAAGAACAAAAAACATTTGATACGATGAAACAAAATACGTGAATGAAAAAAAAAATAACTTTTTATGGTTTGGTGGTAGGAGGTTCGTCCTCCGTCTGGCTCGCGACCACTATCATGTCAAAGACGAACCGCCAAATATCTTGTGATGTGTTCCGGTGCGATGGCATGTAAGCCAGGTTTTCCCCTTTCCCACCCATTCTTTCCCAAAAATGTGGTGGTTCCGATAGCGGACTACTACATTATCCTCCCCTTCCGTCTCTATCCTCTAGGTTGGCAACGCATCTACAACATCTCTGGTGGTGGTCATCAGGTGGTCCTTCTGCTCGTTTGCCATCCGCTATCCATAAAAAAAAAAGAAAAAACTGTGCGGACGAAGGCGTATAAAAAATGACATACGAGATAGTGTACATGGAGAACAAATTTCTAAGGTAATGTGTATTTAAGACGTCAATGGGACTACTCAATTTATATTAGTAGACCATGTATCGATGTTATTTACGACTTAAAAACAAGTTTTTCTATGAAATTATAAGCATTATTTTTGTTATATATTTTTTATAATTTATGAGTATATCATATCATGGAATCTATAATATAAGAAGAATTTATCGATAAATATCTCGATTGTAGTGTATTGGGTGACGAAATTCAATATCGCATATTTTCTTTCATCATGCTTAATTCATTTTTCACTTTCGAATTCAGATACAAAATGTCCTTTATTCAAGTACACTTTCACAAGTACTTTTTAGCCGACTTTAAAAAAGAAGGAAGTTATTATTTCGACACTATTTGTATGTGTGTTACCATATAATTTTAATAAATCTTTTTACATGATAGTTAGATAGGTAGATTTATATCTGATGAGTAATTTTTGAGTTATTAAAATAATTGTACTTTTTAGTGCATTTTCTTCGAAGTCAGTTATTTTTTTGTTAAAATCCTAATTATCAAACGTCAAATGAATATAAAGCTACCACCGGCTACCCGGAAAGCAGTACTGCTGAGATAAGCTGACAAGAAACTCAACAGTTGCTTTTTTAAATAACTTTTTCACTTAGAATTCTAACCCAAATTTAAGAAAATAATATAATATCTGTTCTACAACTTACTTAATTAAAAAAGCAACTTCACATTTAATGTCGCATAACAGGGTAGGCAGAGATAACCTAGTGTCAAGACACTCCGTCCGCAACTTTCCGCCCGATTTCTAAATATGTGTTAGGTGACCGAACTCGACGTCACGCTTTTTCTTACTCATTATTAATAATCAATTTAAAAACAATTTATTTATGAAGACCGTATATAACCGGAAAACCGCAATAAATTGTCTTTGCGGCAATTGTTTAAGTTATTCATTTATTGAATAAGTTTTTATTTAAAAAAAGTATAATAACTTAATTGTAAAATTTAATTTATACTGGCTTTTGCTTTCGCCATTTTATAGCAACACCTGTCTTGGATTTTATTTTTTCATTCACAAAGTTTAATATCCATATTTGTAAGAGTGTACAAAAGCTGTCATGTAACCAACCAACTTCCACAAAAGGAGGACGTTTCTCAATTCGACTGTGTTTTTACCCGACTGAAGGAGGGTTATGATTTTCGTGTGTATCATGTATGTTTGTAATATTCTTTATTACCTCATATCTTCCAAACGCCTCGACAGAATTATATAATTAAGGTGACGTTAGACAGGTATTGATACTCCAAGTGTTCTTAGATGTGACGTCACTCTTAATTCAATATGGCGCCCTCTAGGAGCAATTACGTCATGAATAAAACTAAAAAATCGTTAATGGGTACCGTGTGGGGTATCAAATGAAAGGACTTAATTAGCACAATTCAAATATATAACACATAGCTAGCTTTTATAGCTTACTTTATTTGTATTTGCTTCCTAAATTGGAAAAATTGGTTCAGTCGGGTTTTTTATTCCTTATAATATTTACTTG
>JAKGSA010000776.1:41845-71444 GCA_033558755.1 Philaethria dido
TGGTCGCGAGCCAGACGGAGGACGAACCTCCTACCACCAAATAATATATCCTTATAATTATGGGTCTTTTTTATATGATAGCCAGTGTTTCTGATGTGGCTCCATTTGGGAATAGTCAAGATCTGACGAGTAGTATTTTAAGTTAATTGTAATAATTTTACTATTTAGTGCATTTAAATTCAGTTTATTTTTCTGTTAAAATCTTAGTTATTATATAACGAACATAAAAAAATGGAATTAAGAACCTCTTCCTTTTTCTAAATCAGTTAAAAAATATACTTTAGTGAAATGTCAAATGCACACTTGCATACTAAGAATTATTCTTTGTATGTTATTTAGAAGGAAAACCACTACCCTTATACGAGTACATATTCACGTCAAACATTGAACATGAATTAATTATTATTAATATTACATTTACTTTTATTATATTACTAGCTGTAACCCGCGGCTTCGCTCGTGTCGTCAGTGGCAGTCCACTCTACACACTACACTGTATCACCAATATATTACTAACTATTACCCACGGTTTCGCTCGCGTGGTCAATGGCAGTCCACACTACAGTGTACCAAGCCCCCTCTAGAGGCAATTACGTATATGGGGTATCAAATGGAAGGACTTAATTAGCACATTTCAAATATATAACACGTAACTAGCTTTTATGGCGTACTTTATTTTGGTTCAGTCGGGTTTTTTATTCCTTATAATATTTACTTGTTAATAAATCGTTTTCTAAGTCATTTTTAATACCTCTAAGAATATGTGTACAAAGTTTCATGAAAATCAGTCGAGTAGTTTTGGCGTGATATCGTAACAAACAAACTTACGTTGACATATATAATATTAGTAGGGACAGTTATTAACATACTGGTGCTTTTAATGATCTGTTTAGTCAATTATTTATAATGATATACATATATAGCTTTGCAAAAGGGGGAAATATTGTTAGTATTTTATTATACTTGTCGTATAAAAACTATTAGCGGTTCCGTTGTATAATTAAGGTAAAAAAATGACTTCAAATGAATACACTAAAAAGTTATTACGAATAACTCAAAAACTACATATCAAATCTTAACTAAATTTAAACGGGACTACATCAGAAGCTTGACGCCTGTCGTGACGCAGAGGACCAAGCGTGCGACTGTAAACGCGACAGGTTGTGGGTTCGATTCCCACTCCATGAAATGTAAAATTTAGTATTTTCATTTCTTGGGTTCGGTAACAAGGCAAAGCGCGGCGTTGAGTTCCGCCACTCAACACGCAATGCCCCTATCCGGCGGAAATGTTGAAAGAGAATGGAGTGTCTTAACACTGTGTTCTCTGGTTCTCTCTGCCTACCCCGCTATATGCGGGATACAGCGTGAAGTTAAAAAAAAAACAGAAGCGACTTATAGGACTTAAAAAACCGCATCCTTTTTTGATGTCGGTTATAAAAACCATAGTTCAAGGTAGGTTAAGTAAACTCATCTTGACTATGCCTAACAAAATACCCAATATTTATTTTCAATAACTAAAAGGAAAAGGAATCGATATATTTACTTCAGTTTAACTTAGTCACAAAGAATAGGGAAAACCAAACATACTCGTAATGTTAATGTGACTTGGCATTCTTATTCGACTTCAAAAAAAATATTAATTCAACTGTATTTTTTCATTTCTTCATGTGTTTCATTAATTTTTAAGATTATTTTTTATATGATAGCTAATACTTCTAAGATATTTCGTAATAATATTTCCTTTTATTGTATTTTCTTTGAAATCTTTTTTTTTTTTTTTATATTTAGCTAATAATTGCTATATTTATTGTAAACTATATTTTTATAAGAGTTTCTGAGTTTCTCCCCAATTTTTTTTTTTTTTTTTTGGATAACGGATGGCAAACGAGCAGAAGGACCACCTGATGGTAAGTGGATACCTTCGCCCATGAACATCTACAACACCAGAGATGTTGTAGATGCGTTGCGATCTTCTTTTTTTGTTAAAATTTTAATTATTTTACAAATATTATTTTAGACATCTATGTACAAATATATTTTATGTGAAAATTAAAATAAATTCCTCTTTTCTCTCTGTTTTCTACTTTCCTATTGCTTATGACGCGTGTTGAGAAAAGGAAGGGCATGTATTTTGAATAATAAGACCGGAAATACTAAAATATTCTTAAATATTTTTTCTAGTAGAACTTAAGCCCATTATCATTGGCAACCAATTATTGAAATTTTAAAAGGTAAATTATTACGTATAACTCAAAAACTACTCGTCAGGTCCTAATTAAATTTTAAATTAATAATCAAAATTAGTAACACCCAGTCAAAATTATACACAAAAATGCAGTCGAATTGAAAACTTACACCTTTTTTTGAACTCGGTTAAAAACCAATAAGAAGAATAGTCAAAAAAATATCGTCAGTCATTTTTACGTGACATGAATCGATTTGTGAACCGAATGGCCTAATTGAGGATACAGAGGAACATATAAGTATGTTCTAAAGATTCTTTTTTCTTAGGCTAGATCAAGAAAAAAGTTTTTACTTAGTCTTCTAAGTAATAACGTGCAGAAAGAAGAGGAAACAGTGAATTGTCACTATAAAAAGCACCTATCAATTTTTATATAATATATATATTTAAAATTTTAACAAAAAAGAAAACCGATAAAAATGCATAGTAACATTATTACGAATAACTCAAAAACTACTTGTCAGATCTTAACTAAATTTAAATGAGACCTCATCAGAAGTACAAACTATTATATTAAAGAAAGATCATTAAAATTGGTCCACCCAGTAAAAATTTATGCCGTAACACACATGAAAAAGATACAGTCAAATTGAAAATCTCCTCCTTTGAAGAAATCGGTTAGAAATTGGCTGAAAGCGAAGAAAAGAGAGAATTATCATTATAAAAAAACACCTATTTTTTAATATATCACAAATTCCTTAACATTTAACAATATTTAACATATTTTTGATATAAAACATTCGTTTATATGAGTCATTTGCGAAGGCTGAGCCTTTCACTTACCACCAGATACCTGTCCCTCCAGGACCGAGGTCATAGCCGCCATGGTAAAACAAAACAACACTATACCAAACATTATCACACAAAAATTTCAAACAATTTCTATCAAAAAATTAAAAAAACACAAAAACAATATTAATTTTTGAAACCAAACACGTCGTTACGACGTAACATTCTTGCAGACTATGCTTGACATTTTTAACACGATCTTGTGTTCTACTGTGTGTTGTTAAACGAAAGTATACCATATTTTTATAAACATAAAGTCTAAAATACATTAATAAATTTGAAACTATCCTTTAAAATAAATTTAAAGAAAAATCTATTTTATTGCCTAGTAATAAGTTTCAATTTCCTCTAAGTAACGTTTTATATGCTTTAGTTGACCAATCATACGTATAAATAGAACAAAATTAAACTTTATTACAAATGAATAAGGTTACTTTTTCTATAGTGATTAAAATAACAGGTTTCTTTGTAAGAGCGCTGTCGAAAGTGATTTTACGTTGAACCAAGAAATAGTCGCGTCAACAATGCTTGTTGCGAATTATTATTTTAATTTTTGTAGACGTTTTTTGTCGTTTTGTCTCGTTATTTCTATTTGCTTTAGTATTTAGTTAATGGAAGAATTATTTTGTTTTAAATAATTATAACAAGTTAACAATAAAAAAAAAGAAAACTGACTTGAAATACAATGCACTAATAAATAAAATTATTACGAATAACTCAAAAACTACTCCGCCAGATCTTAGCTAAATTTAATTGGGATCATATCAGACGCACTTGTATATGATAGCTACAATACAAAAAGAATCATCATTATTCAAAAAAAAAGTCAAGTGGTTACACCACTTTTTTTTTACTGGGTGAAACACACACATAAAAGAACACAGTCCAATTGAGAACCTCCTCCTTTCTTGAAGTCGGTTAAAACGGCTCATCATTTATTCCTCACTTACTTACTTAACTTCACGCTTTATCCCTAACGCTAGCTTCATCCCTTAATCTCTCCATTCTCTCTGACTACCCGTCACGGTTTATTCTTCACGTGTAAATAATATGATAGTAACGGATAATATTTCCTAACTAAATATATTATTATATAAAAAAATCACCTTTAATGATTTCATGTTAGTCTTGACCTTTATCCCTATAAGGAAACACGCTAATATCTAAATTTGAAATGCTTTGAGGCTTAACGGAATGATTAACATTTAGTTTTATTCTTAAAATGAAAAGGAAATAATTAATCAAATATTTCATACATACATACATACATACATATCTTCACGCTGTATCCCGCATATAGCAGGGTAGACAGAGGGAACATAGTGTTAAGACACTCCGTTCCACACTTTCCGCCGAATTGAGGCATTGCATGCTGAGTTACGGAACTCAACGCTGCGCTTTGCCTTGTTACCAGTCCCAGGAAATGAAAATACTAAACTGTACATTCCCTGGAGTAGGGATCGAATCCACAACCACAACTTGCGCGACAGGCGTTACCAAGATGTGTATTGGTTAAATTTTAAATAATATTATTATATTTCTTTAAAAAACCTGGAAGGGTGAAATAAATGAAAAACTGGATAACTTACATACATTTTTTAATAACACAACAAAAAAAAAAAAAAGAGATCAAATCAGCCAAATGCGTACATATAATAAATAATGGCAAGTAAAACTATAATTAACCGACTTCAAAAAAATTAGGTTCTTAATTTTGATAAATCTTTTCTTATATGATAAGTTTTTAAGATAAGTTAAGATCTGACGTGTAGTTTTTGAGTTATTTGTAATATTTGTACTTTATTACATTTTATTTGAAGTCGATTTTCTTTTTTTTGTAAAAATCTTAATTATTTGTTGAGATAACTCAATAGTGAAAGCGTCGATAAGGAATATTATAAAATAATTAGCTAATGACTCTATTAACAAACTTAGTTTTAAGTGGAATTGTAATTAAAACGGTTGTGAGGTGCAGTCTTACCCAGCTCTACCTATTATGACGAATATAACAGGTTTTTCTTTAATATTTTAATATTTTTAAAGTACCATTCACACACAAGATAAGAAAGTACAGGATTCGAACCCGCTTCTTTAATCAATCAATCGATTATTCAATTTATCTTAGCGTTCTTATAGAGCCGTTCAAGGTATCGCACTGTTACACACTTCATATTAACAGATAAAAAATAATTTATTACATAATTAATAACTGAATTTTGAAGTTATACTTTTTAGCGTGTTAAGAAAAACATTGATTGTATATATTTACAAGGCGCGTGAATATCGTCACGAAAAATCGACACCATGAAGTGAGCCAGTCAACACATTAGTTTTTCAAAAAAAGTTACTAACAGAATAAAAGTAAAGACATCTACTGATGCTTGCGAGCACTGGTTTCTATTATTGGTGTAATTCTCTACAGAAAGGATAAAATTTTTAGAAAGAAATTGTCTAACGCCAAAAAAGTATAATTTCTTACGTGCGTACATATACTTTTTTTTAGAAGAAATTTTTCTACTTCGTAATAATAATTCGGTTTGAAAATACAGTAGGTATATAATGACGCCTATATTTTTATAAGCAAAAAATTTTAACTTCAATTTAATTTAACATGAAAAGTAGCTTCACACGTTTTAAGTTGCATAAAGTACTCAGAGTGAACCAAGTGTTAAACATCATTCGCCACTTTCTGACAAAATTTGACACATTGCGTCTTAAATGGCGGAACTCAACGCTGCACTTTGTCTGACCAGAGCGGAATAATGGTAATAATTTAATTATAATCATTCTTCGAATGGTAATCGACACCATAACCGAACCGAAGATAAAAAAAGACCAATCGCCTTTACAGTCTGACGCTGTCCCACTCCTATAGTCTCTTGGCAATGGCGAAGGTTTTTTCTTTTCTTCTTTTTTCTAAAAATCTATATAATTAGTAACGGGATTAATAATTTCTTTAATCCAGTTAGCAGTTATCTTCACGTTGTGGTATATCCCTGGTTGATGATCCACTCCACAGCCAAAGCCAGCGGAAGTGATACCTACTAAATAGTATCTCCCACTATCTAATACTATGAGAGGTCCGCCGGAGTCACCTGAAAGAGTCGTAATAAAGCAAAATTATAATATGTGGGCAAAATAATTTTCAAAACTTTAAGCTTAAAGTTCTTTAGAATCTTTTTGACTTGAAATTGAGTGTAATAATAATGCGTCTCGTTTAAACAACCAAACGTTATGAGTTTAAATCGGATGTATGGACCATGATATATACATTATATATAAACCACAAAATGTTTTAAGAAAACTACTCTGGCAAGAGCATTGAAAGTATTTTATTGTCATCAGATCTGGACATATGTGCAAAATTTTTAAGCAAACTAAAACAAAAGTAAAGAAAAATACTTCTTGTCGTCGACTTCTATCAAGAAGTGTGCTACAAGATTTTCTCATATTGAGAAAAAAAAATCAATTGACACTTTGAAAATGAAAAGTAATTTTGTATAAAACAATGAGAACTGTATATTTTAAAATAAAAACTCTATTCTTACCCAAGCACGCATCCTGGTGTCCATCCGAGTGTCCTGCGCAAATCATTTCAGAATGAATCTCCACCAATATTTGTTTACTTTGATGCCAATTTATACATTGTTCTGTACCTGAAAATATAAGAACATAGTCATAAACAACTTCTTGCTTCACGTTCCAAATATTTAATGAAAAGGAACTCCTTAGCGCACCACGGATTCACCGTGTGGGTGACCATCGCGTTGAAGAGACAAGAGTTTCAAAAGAGCCTTGAACTAGTAGGGTAGTCAAAGTGGAGTGTCAAGATACTCCGTTCGCTACTTCCGAATTCGATTCATTGTATGTTATGTGGCAGAACTCAACGACGCGCTTTGTCTTACCAGTGGGAAGAAATTACAATAATTTAATATAATTATTCCTTCAAGTGGGAATTGAACCCAGAACCGATCGCTTTTACAGTCAGACGCTATCCCACTACGTCACGATGGCTTCTCACATTAAGTGTCTAATATAAAAATAATAATAAAACCAGAAACTTACTCAAAATAGGTACAGTAGCAGATCTCAAGAGATTCGTCCCAGTGTGGCCATTACTAGCATCAGTCTTGCCCCAGCCAGCAATAACTCCTGACTTTCCTCGTAGTTCTAAGTCTGTATCCGGCAGACATATAGGTAGGATATGGCTGGCATAGATGATTGGACGTGACAACTTCAGGAGAGCTATGTCATACCTGTCTGGTTGTGTCATACGAAATTGGAAAAGTGGATGAAGTATTTTCTGGACAACTCTGTAAATAAGATAAAATAAATATTAGCTTTAAATGTATAAGTACATACAATAAAAAATTGTGTTCCAACTTTTATGAAGGCCCTCATAAAATAGGATAGGACCAGCCCACGTTCCAAGAAAAGAGTTCGAATTCTAGGTTAACATTGCATTTCGTACAATATTAGAATAATAATTACTAATAATTTACCCCAATTTCCTAGCAGTGTGAGCTCCAGCAGTAGTATCTAAAGCTCCGAGCCACACAGCAATGTCGCGAGGACGCGCCCGCGAGACACAATGTGCTGCGGTCGCGACAAACCAACGAGATACTGGAAAATTAAAACAATTTATTATTTTTCGCACCGTCTTCATATTAAGAAAAGCAAAAAGAATCAACATCTGTATTTGGACAAGTATAGCAAGCACTCGTATTTTTTACAGCTTCACGCTTTTTCTAGCTTAGTAATTTCCAGCATTACTCAGAGCAAACTTAGTGTCAAGACACTCCGATTTCCGTTTCTTTTACTCCACGCCAAGAGTAAAGAGAGTAAAGACTAGGCAGAGGGACCTGAGAACCTAGTGTTAAGACATCCTATTGAATTCCGTTCTATTGAATTTTCCGATCCCAACTTTTTTCCGAATTGAGACATAGATAACAAACTAGATTACTTATTTACTTACCTAAAACACCACCACACTGAAATTCTGATATTCTAACGTGAGCCTGCCATGGAAACTCAGCGAATCTTGCCTCTCTGCCACCTATTATCCTTTTCTGCAAAACTCTTGTTAAAGGAAGTCCGCAATCCACCTGTAATAAGAAAAAATATGAATTGAACAGCTTGCAAATTAGCTAAACAAAAATTACCTTTATAAAATAATCATACTACATTTTTGTACAATATATTGATTTTGATTCAAATTTATTATAAAAATTAGAATTGAAATGATCATTGAATAATATAGCTATTAAACAAAAAACCTTTGCAACCTTAAAAAATCCAACTATTATACATAATAGTTTAAAAAACTAGCAAAATATCCTTTTGTGACAAATTTAACTAAAATATATATTTTTCCTAAAAGCCTGGGATGCATGGTGTCAATAGATTACTTAAAAAGCACCCCACGCTTTAAAAAAAAAATATGTTATTCTTACCTGAGTACTCTCATCATCAACTCTCCGTCGAAATACATTGGTGGGAACCACATTTCTTTGAGGAACCTGGCGCAGTTTGGGTGGTGATACTTTGTGGCTATACCTCCAGTCTGAGGACGGTATACTGAATAAGAAATATTAAAAAACATGAAAATTTTAAGTTTATTTGGTAATTTTCTAAGTGCACGATTCGAATTATGTCTTCAAACAAAAATAAATTGATGATATTTTGTGTATGACATGTATGACAATAAAAATATATACATTTTCTCTGGTTTTGTTCTGGTAAAACAAAACACGACATTGAGTTCCGCCACTTAAAATGCTGTATTTTGAATTAGGGCGTAAAATTGCGAACGGAGTGTCGTGACACTAGTTTCACTCTGACTACCCTGATATGGATAAAAAGCGTGAAGCTACTTTTTTTTAAGAACACTCACTTGTTATCAAATTCATATTCATTCATGACGGGTTCTGGTGCAATGCAACAAGAGAACAGCCAGCTACTCCCACATCCCCTGACCCTGGTACCACCTTGGAGCCAGCATGTTATGGAGAGGGTGCAAGCCCGGACCTCAGACCCAACACTGCAGGTTGTAGGGTAACCTAGGAATGTCGCTATCATACGACTGGTCAGACCTGAAAAAAGACATAATATTGTAAATATGATAATTAAAATCTTAAAAAAAAATAAAACCGACTTAAATTAAATGCACTAAAATGAAATATTATTACGAATAACTAGAAAACTTCACGTCAGATATTAATTTAATTTAAAGAGGCCACATGAGAAGCATTAGCTATCATACAAAAAAACATCAAAATTGGTTCTTTTCCTCCATGTTTTGAAATCGGTTAGTAAAAGTGAAAGAAAACAAGCAAAATTACACATAAGCGATAGTAATAAAATATCATTCGAATGTCTTTAATGTACAGAAACAGATTGTTTATTATTTTATTATAATGAAAGCAAGTAAATGACGCTGTTATAATAAAATCATACTTTCTCCATGACTCAGCACACTTATGTTCAAGATCACAAACGGTATTAGCATTCTTGTCATCCGCCATCTTGTTTTGGTCCCCCATTTTGTGTAACTGAATACATTTTTTCGTTTTTTTAACAATTTTTCTGTGTGGGAACTCTTGTCATATATCTTATGATCTTTACAGTGTTCTATGTGTATCAGTCTCCATGGTATTTGTAGATTCACCGTTGACATAGTGAGTTTAATGTGTGATGTTTTGACATAGCGTGGGTGGGATTGACTTCGTTATATTAAATGAACCTAAAAATAAATTTTGATATATTAATAATCAAATTTAAGTTACTCACGTAACTTATATAGATTCTACATAGTCCTGTCTTAAAATAGAAAAGAAATAAAATACTATTTTTAAAGACTAAGTCAACAAACCAAAAAAAAACTTTAAAATATTTAAAGAAATATATATATAGTAGGTAATTTTGATAGAAAAAAAAATTGATAAATCCTTAATCCGTTATCTTTCTACTTATTCAAAGGGTTCATGATAGATTTCAATAAGAACACTACGTTATTCACTTTCCGTTAAAACTCGAGACAATACGAGAGAGAGTGTTGAATGGTGAAAATCAACGCCACATGTTATCTTACCAGAACGATTAAATGAAAATAATTAAAATATTATCATTAGCCCAACTGAGAATCGAACCTACAACAAATCGTAAAACCTTAACAGTCACAATGGCCTCCAATTTCTAATATAATCACTATAGATTGTATTTTTATTAATCTCATAAAGTCAAGAGCCTACTTAAGGCTTTTAACAATTAAGTAAGCGAAAGCGGCGCACGCGGCGTTTTGGGGCGTAACGTATTTAGAAAATAAAGTGGAATTGAATGAGGTAATTTATAGGATCAACTTGATGAGTGTATTCAAAACAGCTTTATTATATGTATATTATTTTTATATTAGCTACTACATGCTTTTTATTTTTGGCTTGACGCTGTATCCCGCACGTGGCAGGGAGAACCAGAGAACCTAGAGTAAAAACACTAGTATAATTCACAGAGTATAATAGGTTATGGGTTCGGTTTCCCCGGTTCGGTATCCCACCTATTGCAGGGTAGGCAGAGAGAACCTGAGAACCTAGTGTTAAGACACTCTTTCCCCACTTTCCGCCGAATTGAGGCATTGCGTGCTGAGTGGCGGAACTCAACGCCGCGCTTTGCCTTGTTTGAAAAGAAATTTTCACTTCTAAAATACAGGTGAATTGATAACCTCATCCTTTTCAGAAGTCTATTAAAAATAGAGTCGAATTTAGAACCTCTTTCTTGTTTTAAATCTGTTAATTTTTTTTCACGTGCGCCTGTCGTGGCGCAGAGGCACAAGCGTACGACTGTAAACGCGACAGGTTTTGGGTTCGATTACCACTCCAGGAAATGGATTTTTTCATTTCCCGACTTTCGTAACAAGGCAAAGCGCGGCGTTGAGTTCCGACACTGAGCACACAATGCCTCAAATCGGCGGCAAGTGGGGAACGGAGTGTCGTAACACTAGGTTCTCTCTGCCTACCCTGCTATATGCGGGATACAACGTGAAGCTATGTATGTGTGTAATTTTTTTTTCAATTACACACTAAAATATTTCAAAACAAAGGATGACGTGCCTAAACAATTTAAAAGGAGAACAAAAAGCTTTTTTCAATAGTATCTAGTCCATTCCATAAATGAGCGTGAAGAAACAGACGTCTATAATACTACAATGTAAGTGAAAAATAAAAGTGAATTGTCATGTTAATATATTTGTACAATAATTTAGAATTTGTAAGGAATCTTTAAAATTTCTTTATTAAATTTAGAAAACGATTTTCGCTTCTTTTTAAACCTCATCTAATCTCCGATTTCAAAAAATAAGCAGGTTCAGGTCTCAATTCGATTGTATTTTATTAGTGGGTTATAACTTTTACTGGATGAACTATATCTGATGATTCCTTTTCATATGATAGATAGTGCTTTTGATGTTGTCCTATTTATATTTAGTTCAGATCTGACAAGTAGTTCTTGATTTATTTTATCTTATTTTAAGTCAATTTTCTTTTTTGTTAAAAGAATAATTTTCTTTTCTCTTTTCGTACATTTATAAGTATTTAGTATTGTTTATGCAAGAATTTCTATTTCATATTAGGAATATATATTATTTTATACCAATTTAGGGCTATTGTACATCCTTACTCTTTATATTTAGAATGTTAGAAATACTAATATAATAATATGAAAAAAAATGATAAAAGAATTTATTAAGTTATTTTATTTATTTATTTATTTTTTAACTTCACGCTGTATCCCACATATAGCAGGGTAGGCGGAGGGAACCTGAGAGCCTAGTGTTAAGACACTCCGTTCTCTTACAACAATTCCGTTCCCCACTTTCCGCCAAATTGAGGTATTGCGTGTTGAGTGGCGGAACTCAACGCCGCGCTTTGCCTTGTTACCAAACCCAGAAAGTGAAAATACTAACATTTCCTGGAGTGGGAATCGAACCCACAACCTGTAGTGCTTACAATCGCACGCTTGTGCCTCTGCGCCTCGACAGGTGTTTTTTTAATGAAGAATACAAATCTTTAATAATTCCTTTTTGAATTTATAATAATTTTACGGAGTGTAGGAGAGCACTAAGAGAGAAATTCTCTAATTTTTTACGAAAATAGAAAAAAATGGATTTTATGAGCTATATGCCACGCAAACGAAGTCACAGGAATATATTTTTAATAGATATGAAGCTAAAATTTGACAAAGCAGACTAGCCAAATTATAACGCCACTTATCTATAGTGAATGTTTTCTATAAACGGCACGAAAATGCAAAACAGATGCAAATCAAATTGCTAACCTTAGAATATTTGTACATGTATGAGTATTTAATTTATTTAGAAAATTTTATTTGAAAAGAGCAACTGTTGAGTTTCTTGCCGGCTCTTCTCAGCAGAACTGCCTTCCGAGCCGGTGGTAGTTTCTGTTAGGACTGACACTCCTAACGTCTTTTGTAAATTGACGATTCAAAAGTGCTTGTAATAGCCTTTTTGATTAAAGAATATTTTGAATTTGAATATTGTGTCTTATCTTAGCTTTAAACTAATACTAATTCATAAAGATAAATTTGAAACCGACCCCGACAGATTAACGTACATATAATATGACATATTTCACCTGCAAAAGATTACAAATAATGATTTTAACAAAAAATAAAAATCAACTTCAAATAAAATGCACTAAAAAGTGAAACTATTACTAATAACCCAAATACTACTTATCAAATGTAAACTAAATTTAAAGGGGACCACATCAGAAGTATTATTTAATAGCTGTCATATACAAAAAGAATCGTCAAAATGAACTCAATTCGGCGGAAAGTGGGGAACGGAATTGTTGAAAGAGAATGGAGTGTCTTAACACTAGGTTCTCTGGTACCCTCTGCCTACCCTGCTATATGCCGGATACAGCGTGAAGTTAAAAAAAAAATAATAATTACTCAGAAAAAAGTTGTGTAGTAACACATATAGTTCAATTGAGAACTTGTCCATTGTATTGAATTCGGTTAAAAATTAATTATAATTTGCCAAAAGTCAAAGGTCATACGTTCTATTTTCGCAGACGGAGATATCGCTTCGGTCTGAATATTTCAGTAACATGAGAAGGTTGTAAGAAACATTCACGTCTTTATATGTGCTCTATACAAATCTAGTGAGAATGGTTATTTAAAAAATAAAATATACAATTAACTATTATTTGAATTAATTTAAACAACCTGTCATTTAAAAAGTAGATGGTATAAAAATTAATATTAAAAGAAATACACTCAAACTCATAACCTCTTCCTTTTTTAAAGTTATTTAAAAAAATAATATCATATCTTAATTTAATTGAGGCATTTCGTATGTAATGGTTTTTTTTTTATTTTCTCTCTTATGTGAGAGCTTTGTCGTTCAAAATTAATTTAATATCAACAGTTATGTATGTAGTAGTTTTCTATAACTACTTCGTTAAAAAATAGTACGTCCCGTATTTAAAAATAATAATACAATATCTCAGATGCTATAGTGAATAGGAAAGTAAAATTATTAATAAGTAATAATTAATATAAATAAGTTTTTTAAGGTTTTTAAAATATATAACAAAAAGATTCCGTTGCAAGATTTTCAGTAATTTTAAAGGATTGATCTTTGAATGATCATTAAAAGCTCACTCAAACACTTTCCCTGTCTTTCAGTTTTCGCGTTTTGTAGGGTAGGAAGAAAGAACCTAAAACCTTCTTAGCTTCCCGCCGGAAACCTAAACATGGCGTAAAATGGCGGAACTCAACGCCGCGCTTTGCCTTACCAGAGCAAATTGAAAATAATCTAAACATAACGCCTGTCGTGGCGCAGATGCACAAGCGTGCGTCTGTAAACGCGACAGGTTGTGGGTTCGATTAGATCGATCAGGATATGTAAATGTTTAGTATTTTCATTTCCTGGGTAACAAGGCATAGCGCGACGTTGAGTTCCGCCACTCAGTACGCAATGCCTCAATTCTGCGGAAAGTGGGGAACGGAGTGTCTTAATACTAGGTTCTCAGGTTCCCTCTGCCTACATTGGTATATGCGGGATACAGCGTGAAATTAAAAAAAAAAAAAAATAATTCTCCCAAGGGAAAAATGAATCATAACCGTTGAGTATACAGTTAACTGTGTCACTGGGTCATTATAGTCCCAATTAAATGGATGTTTTCCTTATTTTTGCCAAAATTTATTATATTTTAGGTTAAAAATAGGTTTAAAAATTTGTTTACAACTAAAACGTGATTAAAGAGACATATCTAGGTCACAAAAGTGTTCGCAAACATCTAACCCAATAAGTGCGGGAACACTTGCCTTTCACTTTTACTAACACTTTCACTTCACAAAACTTTTGACACTTTGGATTTTTGAGGAAAAAAAATATTTTTTAAAATTTTTCACTCACTTATTTCAAATATATTTTTTTAATTTGCCGGTATTTTTTTTTTGTTATTTTTTTTATAGACGCGAACAACAGATCGGCGCGGAGTTTGAACGTGTACTGCAAGAGCGAGGTTTCTTAAAACTGGTCGCCGTCAAGTTTCTCTCTCCGTTGAGTGGCTATCACGATTATTATAGCTTTACGTTTTGGCGTATCGGAAAGTATGCGATGAGGAAAAATTTAATGATAAGCTTTAATTGAATGGATTTTAGAGTTCCGTTTGGTAGAAAAATAAGGTTCCATATTTTTAATAATTACCATTTATTCAAGAAAAGGAGGTTTCCAATGCGATTGTATATTTTTTATGTATGTGTATTGTACTTCATACCTTTTTACTGGGTAAACTAATTTTGGTGATTGTTTTGTATGTAATAATGCTTCCAATATGGTATCATTTAAATTTAGTTAAAATCTGTAGTAAAATGAGTAAAATGAGTAGTTTTTGAGTTATTCGTTGTAATATTACTTTTTAGTTCATTTCATTTGAATAAAGTTCATTTCTTCTGTTAATTGGCATTTGCCAATGTGAAATATTTGTTTTCATTTTCTTTACAAAATATTGTATGTATCTCCCATATTTTCAGTCTTTTGACTAAGTGACGATCTCTCACTCAATTAAAATTCTATTATTGATGGCAAATCTCCCTAATATTTTCATGAGTGGAATTCCCACCTAAGATATATAATTCAATTAACATAGATGCAAATCATTATGCCACGAAGAACGTTAATTATCATTACTAAAGTAATCAGCTTGGAAACAAGGAGGTAATGTATTTTAGATAAAATAACATTTTTTTTTGAAAGGATATACGTTTTCTACCCTCTTTTGTATTTTTTCTCCCTTTAGCTGTAAGTTACTTTATCAGCTCTTAACTCATCTCTATTAAAAGTATGTTAATTATAACCATTCCCTCGAGAGTGTATCGACCCCATAACTACTCGCGTAAACAGTCATATGGTCTCTCACTCTGCCACGATGGTCTCCATACTATATATTTTTTGCAGCTTCACGCTTCATCCCGCATAGCAAGTTAGTCAGAAATTAACATAAGTGTTTCAGTCAACATAGTAATTTTTTTTTAATTACTTATATTGAGTTTTACTTTTCTTTATCTTGCACTAACGTTTAATCTTTTCCTTATTGCATTTTATCCTACGTTCACCAAAGGTTGTCTGTAAGAGATAGCTTGAAGCAATAAGACCGCCTTTGCATACAGGCATTTATATTGTTATTTTCTCCTTCTTTTTGTTTATTTTCTCTTGTTTGCAATAAAGTCTATTCTATTCTATTCTGTTTTGTTCTGTTCTTTTCCGTTCTTTTCCGTTCTGTTCCGTTCTGTTCCGTTCTGTTCCGTTCTGTTCCGTTCTGTTCCGTTCTGTTCTGTTCTGTTCTGTTCTGTTCTGATCTATTCTATTCTATTCTATTGTGTAAACAAACTTTGTTCACCGAATTGAAGACATGCGCGTTTTCTTACCACAGCGAAGAAATGAAGATAATTTTTAAATGTGATCATTTCCCTGAGTGACAATCGAACCCACAACCAATTGCGTTTACATTCAGACGATGTTCCACTCTGCCAAGATAGAGACCTCTATACTATATTATTAACATCCTAATAAATATTCTAATTAATTCAAAAACTATGGTCATTAAAAAAAAACAAATTTTAATAGACATACGTGATCTGCGAACATTTTTATATATATAAAGATTAATGGATTTGACAAATTCGGCGGCTGGTTCCGTTTTCACTTTGACACACTTTCATGACATTATATAAGGTGGCGCCAAAAAATTTTAAAAGCTCGCATACATGTAAGCTTTCGTGGGAAGATTTAATGAGACAACCTAAATATTTATGTTAAAATATAAAAAATACAAAATATAATATTTATAAAAATACAAAAAAAACACGACTGCATAAAAAACTAAAAGGAAAAAAACAAGCCTAGCACAGGAAATAGATATATTAACAGTCAGTATCCATATTACAACTCACAGGACGTCTTAGAAAGGTTTGATTGGTGGATTTTAATTATTTTTATGTTTTTAGTGATACTCGCAAGCTTAAAACGAATCGATTGACGTATGACGTAAAAACATAGTTTCACGCTTTATCCCATCTAACATAGCAGGTTAAGCTGCGGAATTAAGCGGACGGTGCTTAATTCCGCAGCTTAACCTTTGTCTTGCCAGAGCCGGGAAGTGAGAATAAATATAATCATTACCCCAAGTGGGAATTGACCCCACAACCAATTGCGCTTACGGACAGACACTGTCCTATTACGCCACGATGGTTAATATTTAAAATGTTCTCAAAATGTGTTTATTTTTAATTTCAATTCTTATTATAATGTATGTGAGTATATACGTCAAAGGCTATTGCAATATTTTAAAAATACAATCGTACAAAAAGTTACTTTATTTAGCCACAGTAGGACGGCATCTGACTGTTAATGCGAGTGGTTGAAAAATACTCGTCAAATCTTAACAAAATTTAAATGGAACTACATTAGAAATGCTAGCTATCATATAAAAAATAACACACAAATAGTCGAATTCAGAGCCTTTCATGTTTTTATCCGACATTAAAATGGAGGTTCTTTTAATATGAGATAAAAACAAGAATGTATTAGTACTCATGACCCATTTCATACACAAGTCTAAACTAGAGAAGCAATACGTTTACATTTAAATAAATTCAAATTTTCACAAATGTATGTAAAGTAGATAGGTATAATGGACTATAAACTGAAAGTCCCATATTAATGAGAAAGTGGGTGAATGGATTATTTCTAGGTTTCACTCTTAATTGTAATATAGATCGCTTGGCTATATACTCTTGCTTAATGTCTTCGAACAAAAAAAAATGAAATCGTAGAATATTTTTATAAGTTTTATCGTATGCCAATTAGGTAAAGAAAAATCGGAGTATATATGTTATAGTTATGGATTCAATTCCCAATAGAATATTTTTTTATGATTATATTATATCGATCTGGTTTGTTAGTCGTTTTGAACAGAGACCCAACATACTCGTACAACGTTTTTAAAAGTATGCGAAAATTGTTCGAGGATTTGTATCGCCTGGTCTTCGTTACTTATCTCGTAGTGTGAAATGTAATATTAATGTTTATGTATAAAATTATAGTATACAATGTTGAAATATTAATAATAAAGAAAATCGTCTTCAAAGAAGATGCACTAAAAAGTAAAATTACTACGAATGTCTCAAAAACTACCGAGTAGTTTTTGAAAATTTAATAGTAATTTTACTTAGATTGATAATCAAATAAATCATAGTAAATTAACTTGTCAGATCTTAACTAAATTTAATTGTGACCACATCAGAATTTTATATACAAAGTCAAAGTCAAATAATTTTATTCAAAATAAGTAGTTACAAGCTTCATTTTTTGAACGTCAAATAAAATATACAAAAATAATCATCAAAATTGGTTCATCCAGTAAAAAGTTATACGGTAACACACATTAAAAAATATAAGCCAACTGAAAACCTCTTTTTTTGAAATCGATTAAAATTAAAGTTAAATTTTAAATCTAAATTTTTAATATTAAGTTAGAACTAAGAAAAAGTTATTACAATTTGAACAGCTGTAAGCTCGTTGAAGTCTTTTGTATTACGTTATTGCTAAGAAGACACTGCCATCTATCGCTTGATGTGTAAGTTCTCTGCATGTACAATATTGATAGTAATATACATTAGATAGATTTTGACGAAGGCTTTATTTTAAAAGTTCCAATAGATGTCGCTGGTGTACGTATATAAACTGTCGTGTTTCTTTGAAATATATACATTTATATATGTGTATTTTGTGAGGATTTCATATTAAAATATATATTGAAATTTATTTTTAATACTCTATAATCACTATAAATATTTTTATGTCTATTATTTTCTATTTCATCATTAAGATATAAATTATGATAAGAATTAAAATTATATATCATTAAATATGCTGCCATATTTTCCAAATCATATATCTTAGATTGATTTAAGAATCATATAAATATTAGCATCGACTACTGTTTCATAGCTGAATTTGTAAAACTAATCAGAATATTGCCGCGAATTTATATTAAAAATCGCAAATCGAAATTATTTTACATTTACAATGTATTAGAATATTAATTTAATTAAAAGCAAAATAAAAAGAAGTATCTTTACTTTAAAAAGATCTGAGCTATTTTGTAACTTATAAAGTTTTAATTAGAACTATCAATGCATCTCAGCGTTCACCACTAGACTACTTTAATGACGTCACGTCCAAAATGCGGTTGCTGAGCAACGGTTACATAAACTTCACGTCAGAACGCACTTTACATAACTCCCTCTTAACTAGTCGCCATTCAGTGGGGGCTGTCTACAAAGACAGTCCGCGATCAACACCCGACCGAAACACACGCGTTACCAAAAAATATGAAATTATATTAGAAAAAAACACATCATAATTACTTCCCTAAACGTAATAAACGAACAAAACAATAAAAATCGAATAAAAAGTAAAATGAAAGTGAAACCCAGAGAGCAGTGACCGCGCCAACATGTTCAGCGAAAATATATGGAAAGTGATTCTACTCATGGCCGCGGCAGTATGTGCAGTTGAGCCAAGCCGTGCGCTGAGTATATACCAAAAACCTAGAACTTATCCTATGTTTATACCAAAAAATAGACGAAAATTTAGGTCACGAGTTATATTTTTGGATGAAGACGAAAATAATCAGCCTTTGGGTCGGGGTGAAATAGATCTGACGAATGACAAATTTTCCAAAATTAAATTCGACGATACAACAGATTACGAATTCACATCACCCGATATAACGGAAAGTCCGAAAGAGAATATATTCGAAAATGAACGATTTTATGATCCTAGATTGCGATTTTCGTATCCAAAATTTTATCAAGGGCGGGTTAATCGGCCGTATGCTCCAAATTTCGCTTTTGAACCCTTTCAACCCTTCCAGCCTTATGCACCTCCACGAGCTGGATTTATAGGGCCAAATGTGCCAAATCCTAATTTTGGGTGGAAAGCCCGAAGTCCCAGGGTAGTGTTTCCATATACACCGGATAGTGGTAATAATTTTGTGCAAACTAATTCCCATGGTGGACCTACTTTTAATGACAATGTTGTGTTTCGTGACCAAAACGTCGGGAAAGGAGTTAAGAATGAAGAGCCGAATCTTCAAGATATCGACGGTAATGATGCCTTCACAGAGAGAGGTAGGTTTAATCTAAAATTTTAATGTATATTAAAACATATATTTAGTTGTCATAATGCCAACACTTTCGACAGGGTTGCGAAATAACGGACTTGTAAGAAAGTGTACCGTGCGTCATTATTTGTCTTCCGCAATAGATATTATAGTGAGAGTGTCTTAAGATATTAAATAAAATAATATGTATTTTGTAACTAAAGCACTTTAACTCATTTATGTTCATTTAAATAAGCGCATTATTTATAAGAAAAACAATAAAAATAATACCAAAAAATTTTATAAGCTAAAGTTCTATGAAAGTCATAAAGATGGTCAATTGTAATGTAATATTGACGGCAAAAAACAAAACATATGTGGCACAGTTGGTATCAATTGAGCCATACGCGAGGACCATGGGTTCATAAGCCACACAAAAATCTTTTTTACTTTCATATTTTTGGTGGTAGGAGGTTCGTCCTCCGTCTGGCTCGCGACCACTATCATGTCAAAGACGAACCGTCAAATATCTTATGATGTGTTCCGGTTCGATGGCATGTAAGCCAGGCTTTCCTCTTTCCCACCTATCCTTTCCCCAAAATCTGGTAGTTCCGATAGCGGACTACTACATTGTCCTCCCCTTCTATCTGTATCCTCTAGGTTGGCAACGCATCTAGAACATCTCTGGTGTTGTAGATGGTCATGGGCAAAGGTAGCCACTTACCATCAGGTGGTCCTTTTGCTCGTTTGCCATCTGTTATCCATTAAAAAAAAAAAAAAATTCAAAATATAAAAAATTTTGTACGAACATAATGGGGCAAAATCTGGGCAATTCTGGAATTGTGTCCCATCACTATACTCAAAAGTTTTTAAAGCACAAATGTTTACTTTATAGTTATCTTTTTCGACTGATCAATCCTCTATTCTACGTTCTACATACAACGAGACATTGGCAAAGTGTTAATGTGTTGTATTCAATTAGCACGTTCGAAGCATCATAATAAAATAATTATAGAATAGAACTGAATTGATATATTTTAAGTTAAATCCTATTTAATAACATAATATTGCTAAATACCATTATATTCACTTATTAGAAATAAAACAATCTAGAAAAATATAATAATTATTACGTATTGTTATTTCTAGTGAAAATCGAAGTTATGGCTCATCTTTATTAATTAATAATAATATTGAGAAGGAGAACTATAACGCCTGTCGTGGCGCAGAGGCACAAGCGTGCGACTGACGCGACAGGTTGTGGGTTCGATTCTCACTCCAGGAAATGTAAAATTTAGTATTTTCATTTCTTGGGTTTGGTAACAAGGTAAAGCGCGGCGTTGAGTTCCGCCACTCAACACGCAATGCCTCAATTTGGCGGAAAGTACACACAGACACTAGATTAAGAAAAGTAAAATTTAATTTAAAAATAATTCCGAATGCTTGTCGTAGCGCAGAGGCACAAGCGTGCGACTGTAAACGCGACAGGTTGTGGGTTCGATTCTCACTCCAGGAAATGTTAGTATTTTCAAATTCTGGGTTTGGTAACAAGGCAAAGCACGGCGTTGAGTTCCGCCACTCAGCACGCAATGCCTCAATTCGGCGGAAAGTGGGGAACGGAATTGTTGAACGAAAACGGAGTGTCTTAACACTAGGTTCTCGGGTTCCATCTGCCTACCTTGCTATATGCGGGATACAGCGTGAAGTTAAAAAAAAAAAATACATTATTAAACAGCACAATATTTAAATGGGACCACATCTGATGCATTAGTTATCATATAAAAACAATCATCAAAATTGGTACACCCAGTAAAAAGTTATGCGGGAACATAAAAGTTATATAAAAAATATAGCCGAATTAAGAATCCCTTTTTGTAATCGGTTAAAAAATGCAATATCAACAAATATTATTTATACAAAGTATCAAGTAAACTAAAAATTCTATTTCCTATACATTAGAAAACAAATTGAAAAAATGCATTTAAAACGGGAAAAGAATTCGCGGGCGTTAAAATTATTTTGATTGATTATTTTTAAGTTAAAATAAACTTTATTTTAAGGTGAATAGAGTTGAAATTAACTTGTTATTATGAAACTCTCATTTTTCATATTCGCGTGACAAAATGTAGCGTGTAACCAAATGAAGGGTACAGTTTAATTGCGGTTGGATATTCCACACATCTTTCAACACAAAATTTAAGAATAAAAAAGAATAATTAAGATTAAAAACAAACATAAACCAAAAACGACTTTAAATAACATATACTATAAATGAATTCATTACGAATAACTCAAAAACTACAGATACAGATCTTAACTAAATCTAAATAAGTGGACTTATCAGCAACACCACTTGTCATTTAAAAAGGGAATTATAAAAATTGGTTGACGCAGTAAAAACTTATGGTAACACACATAAAAAATACAATCGAATAGAGTATCTCCTTCTTTTTTGAAGTCGGTGAAAAACGTAAAGTCCTAAGTCTAAGTTAAATAATTTTACAAGTTTTATTAAATTAACAATATAATATCTATATATTATATACGTGAAGCAAAAACTTTGGACTCCTTTGTACGAGAATTACGTGGACGGAGGAGCATGAAATTTGGCACACTTATAGTTTATATAGCGAAGGAATGCAGAATGATAGTATCTTTTTAAAATATACATAAAAAATATTTAAAATTAATAATATAAATGTTACACACACTGCCATTGTTTGGCATTCATGTTTATATAAAATGACATATACATACGTTGCTAGGACGCGTTATTAACGCGTCAATAGGGACACTAGTTTAATTAAAATATAATTTATTACGTTCTTAAAAAAATACAAAGATGTTATGTTTCTTTTATTTATTTAACATATGTCTGACACATATTAAAGAAGTTGATTTTCTGCAATTCTTCTCTATGTACACTATATGTATGTCAATTCTCACACTCCTCTATTAAAAAAAAAAAAGGATTCGTTTTCATAAAAGGGATCCAATTTTTTCTCTTCATGTATGGCATATGACATAGTAATAGAGAGAAGTGAATACAATTTTGCAATTTAATATTAATTACATACATACATACGAGTACATAGCTTCACGTTGTATCCCACATATAGTAGGGTAGGCAGAGGGAACCTAGTGTTAAGACACTCCGCTCCCCACTTTCCGCCGAATCGAGGCATTGCGTACTTAGTGGCGGAACTCAACGCCGCGCTTTTGCCTATTTATCAAACCCAGGAAATGAAAAAATCCATTTCCTGGAGTGAGAATCGAAACAACAACCTGTCACGTTTACAGTTGCACGCTTGTGCCTCTGGGCTACGACAGGCATTAATATTAATTTTAAAGCCAAATAGTTGAAAAAGGCTGTGATAGAGTAAAAAGCCGCGCTTTTTCATACATGCCAGAGTGAACCTAGTGTCAAAATACTCCGTTCGTCGCTCTCCGCCCGAATTCGAATGCCGTAATTGTGTTAGAAACCCGGAAATAAACTCAAAATTAGAAGTATAAATACACCGACCATGGATAATCTTCATGTCATGGTCAGACCATTATCAATATTTTAATTTCATGGTTAATTTTGAGCCTACAGTAGCTGTAAAGATGATTAAAACTACCAAAAGAAATATATAATCAATTATTTTACTTACTGCTAGTACTTTTACCGTTTAGTATAATTACGATTTTGACAAAAAAAGAAAATTGGCTTTAAATAAAATGCACTAAGAAGTAAAATTGTTACGAATAACTCATAAACTAAATTTAAATAGGACTACATCAAAAGCATTAGCTATAATATAAACAGAAAATTTTCAAAATTGATTAACCCAGCTAAAGATTATGCGGTGAGACACAATAAAATATACAATTAAATTGATATTGACTTTCTCATTTTCTGAAGTCGGTTAAATCATAGGAAATGAGGAAAATAGTGCATATTTAATAATAATAAACATAAAAAGACACAGGGACGCGTATCAAGTCAAGTTCAACCTACTTTATAACTGTTCAGTTCACTTCTTTAATTATGGCGCTTCGAAAACTTTATAACTCAAAATCTATCTACAATGTAAACATGAAAATTGATTTATGTATTACAGTACTTTTTTGTTTGTTTTTTTTTTTTTTTTTTCACCTTAATTTTTTTTTTTTTTTTTTTTTTGTGTGTGTGCAATAAAGAATCTATCTATCTATCTACTTTAGATGAACTAAAATTACAGATGTCAAAAAATTTAAGAGTAATTTAAATAATAACGTTTAAAATCATAGTATCCACTAACTGACTGACTGATTAAAAACTCACTTTCAAATGACCTGAAAAGCTGACTTTTGGAATCCACCTAGGTTATTATTTGCAAACAAAATAATTTAAAAAATATTGTTTTTGAATTCAAGTTTATCTACAGAACTTCGCTCCTATTTTTATATCAATCCTTTTATCAGTGAATGTGACAACCACATATATTCTTTATAGTGATCTTAGCTATATATTTAATTTTATTTTATTACCCTGCTCTGGTAAAACAAGAAGCGTTATTGGGTTTCGCTAGTTAACAAGCAATATCTAGATTTGTTGCAGAGAGTGTACTAAGGAGTATATTGACACTAGACATACTATGCTATATATGACAAGCGCCCGAAAAATTAATAATTATTATTAATTTTGCTATCATTTTAAAAAGAGATTTTAACCAAAAAAGTTAAGGTTAAGGCACTTTTAACTGCCTTCAAAAAAAGAAAGATGTTCTGAATTCGACTGTATTTTTACCCGACGGTCAGAGGAGGGTTATGTTTTTCGAGCGTATCATGTATGTTTGTAATACTCTTTATTACCTCACATCTTCCAAACCCCTGGACCGAATTATATAATTAAGGTGACGTTAGACAGGTATTGATACTCCAAGTGTTCTTAGATATGTGACGTCACTCTTAATTCAATATTGCGCCCTCTAGAGGCAATTACGTCATAAATAAACCAAATAATTCTTTGATTAGTACCGTATGGGGTACCAAATGAAAGGACTTAACTAGCATATTTCAAATATATAACTCATAACTAACTTTTATAGCGTACTTTATTTGTATTTGCTTCCTAAATTTGAAGACCAATTCTTCATTCGGGTTTTTTGTTCTTTATAATTATGTGTGTTATTTTTACTGAGTGAATTTTTTTGATAATTTATCATGGTATATGATAGCTAGTGCTTCTGATAATTTTACTTATCAGTGTATTTTATTTAAATTCGATTTTCTTTTATTTTGTTTTTTTTTTATTTTATCATACAATCTTCAAGAGTACATAAGGTGGTGCTTAGAAATAACCACTGAATAGAATGATGGATGTATAATGTTTAGAGAAAGTATGTGTTAATATCATCATAAGTCGTGACCAGACGTTGAGTAATACGACTATAATGAGCTATAGTGCGAATACTATTCCCGTCTGGGGTAAATTTGTGTATTGTTAATCGATTAAAAAAAGGAAGAGGCCCTTAATTTAACTGTTTTTATGTGTGTTATGTGTGTTACCGCATAAATTTGTACTGAATGGACCGATTTTGATGACTTTGTTTATATGATAGATAGCGCTTCTCACGTGGGCGTATTTAAATTTAGTTAAGACCTGACTGGCCTGAAAAATATAAGTACAATACAGATTACAAAAAGCACGGCGTTGATTTCCGCGTCTTAATATGCAATGTTTCTTAATTTAGACTCTAGCGTTGTCCTGAAATGAGTTTCTCAATGCCTACTCCGCTATACGGGATAAATGGTGAAGCTGCTTATAACAAAAAGCATAGGAAAATCAAACTTAGAACTGGTTTCTTCAGAACCAGAAGATTTTAACTAAAATGGATTAAAAATTATTCCAAATAACTCAAAAACTACTCATCAGATGTTAACTAAATTTAAATGGATCAGAAGCACTATCCATAATATAAAAAAAATCGAATTGATAACTTCCTCCATTTCTAAAATCGGTTAAAAACGAACAATACATCACAAAATCATTAAAAAAATATTAGAGCAACCCATATTTACAACTTTAAAAGCATTTCGCTACAAAATGAGGCTCCATCCATTACGTGGCCGTTACATCAGCTGTTTTTGACAAGAACATTGTTACGTAAACCGAAAGCGAATCTAGAAAGTTAATGGCCGCATTTTAGTTAAGTAGCTCATAATAGAACCTATTTTATATATATATGGATAATTTTAAAATGTAAGTTTTGCTGTACCCAATGTGATAATAATGCTTTGTTATAACGTCCTGGAGAACTGAAAATATTGTATTTTTTTCTTTTGTTAATTGATTTAATAGTTCTTATAGTAAGAATAGTAGTGCCTCTTCTTCGTTATCCTTGTATTCATTACTGAAGGTAGCATCTACGAAAGTCATGCGTTGAATTGGTCGTTCTCTTTTTCCAATTTGTTGGGTCTTCAGCTTCTCTCAACGCAGATGAAATAAAAAATATGTTTTATACCAAAACTCTATGTCCACAAGCAATTGCGCTTAGAGCGTTTGCCTGTAAAAATGATTGGTTACTGATTCGATCCCCACTCTCAAAAAAGCATTGAAACACTAATCCATAGTTATCGTGTCGATTCAAGCGCATCTCTGCCACAACATTATATCTTGTCTTTTTTAAACCTACATAACTCAATGTTTATCATACAGGGCGACAATGACGTAATTCCATTTTTTGAGATTGTTCAGGGGGCGCAAAAGAAAATGTATCACCCTTGCAGTTCAATAATTCTCGAATGCTAATAACTTTGGCATTGAACGTCAGGCACGTAATAGACATGGATAGTTATCACAAGGAATTTTTAATACCCTCTAGGTATCAAAAATTTTATTTCATTTTATCTATGCACTTACGTCCATTTTGCAAAATTCAGTTACGTCATTGTTGTTCCGGAGCAGCGATACTATATTAGAAAATGTTTTAACTAAATTTATAACTCCATTTGTGACAAAAGTAGTTAAGAAATAATTAAAATTTTAACAAATAAAAATGCACCAAAAAGCAAAAATGTTACGAATAACTCAAAAACTTGTCAAATCTGAACTTAATTTAAATATAAGCACATCAGAAGCTGAAGCTGTCATATAATCATCAAAATTAGTTCACCCAGTAAAGAGTTACATAACACATAAAAAAAAAACAATCAAAATGAGAACCTTCTTTTTGTGAAGTCGGATATACACAAAAAGTAGTTCCGTTTGACTCGAATTCCTAACCCACTTTCAAAATAAACAAATTGTCAAATAATTTAAATTATACTTTCGTGCTATACAATGCTAGTTCCCAGATGCTATCTGTTTTTGCTGGGCCATCAGTGAAACTCCGCTTTTCACCTTCCCACGATCTTCATACGTAGAAATTATTGTATATTGTGCGTATTAACCGATTTCCAAAAAAGAGGTTTTCAATTTGACTCTATTTTTTAAACGACTTCAAAAAAGGAGGATGTTATCTTTTTCTTTTTAACTTCACGCTGTATCCCGAATATAGCAGGGTAGGCAGAGGGAACCCAAGAACCTAGTGTTATGACACTCCGTTCCCTTTCAACAATTCCGTTCCCCACTATGTTATCAATTCAACTATACTTTTTTTATTTGCGTTCCGGCTTTACTGGGTGAACTGTTTTTTTTAGCTTCACGCTGTATCCCTCATTTTAGCAGGGTAAACAGAAGGAACATGGGATCCTAGTGTTATGACACTCCGTTCCCCACTTTCCGCTGAATTGAGGCATTGAGTGCTGCGTGGTAGAATTCTACACCGCGCTTTACCTTATTACCTAACCCAGGAAACGAAAATATTATTTTTTTACATTTCCTGGAGTGGGAATCGAACCCACAACCTGTCGCGTTTACAGTCGCACGCTTGTGCCTCTGCGCCACGATAGGCGTTATTATATTTTTTTTTTACTTTTTTTTATATGATGTGTAGTTTATTTAAAATTTTTTTTCCATGTTCTACAAACGAGGTATAAATTTCCGCTGACTTCCACTTACAGCAGAAAATATCTTTCAGATAGACATAACATGAGAAAAAAAAGGAAGTAGAGCAGTGTTTGATTGTAAGCGCGATTGGTCGTGAGTTCGATTCCCAATCGAAAGGAACGGCCGTTAACACATTATTTAACCTTCCGCTCTGATAATACAAAGGCACAATATTGAATACCGTCACTTCGACTACTGTATCTCGTTTTCGAGCAGAAGGTGGAGAACGGAATATCTTGACACTGAGCTCACTCTGACTACCCTATTATCTATTTATAAATACGTAAAGCAAAAAGTTTGTACCCCTTTTTATGAAAATTAAGCGAACGAAGGAGCATGAAACTTGGCACACTTATAGAGAAGGAATACAGAATGTTATTTTTAAAAAAAAAATAATGCACAAAAAGTATATTAAATTAATAAAAAAAATGTTACACACACTATCATGGTTGGTTTTGGTATCTTTACCAACGCTTTGTTAACGCGTCTCCGGGGCCACTAGTATTGGAAAAAAACTTGAAGCAAGAAAAACCTTGTAACTTCTATAAACACGGACAGAGTCGGGGGGAAACCCTAGTGATAGATATACGGAAGATGTATCAATAACTAGTCAACGATAGCTTAGGGGTCATCCGAGCGTTATGCAAGCGGTTGCGCACGCGCATATTATATCACAGCAAAAGGTCATCATTGCATAATGATGCTAAATTCGGAAGTAATAAGATCTTTATATATCATGATTATTACTTTTAACCGATTTCAAAGAGAGAGGGTGATCAATTGGATTGTATGTTTTTTTTGTTTGTGTTATTCCATAATTTTTGGCTGAGCGAACCAATTTTGATGATGAGCTAGTGTTTCTGATGTGGTCCCATTTAAATTTAGTTAATCTTAGCATTTTTCATTAAATTTCTTTAATCTTTCTTCAGATCTCTGACGAGTAGTTTTTTGGTTATTCGTAATAATATTTCTTTTTTTGTTAAAATCTTTGTTATAATAATCACCGCCTGTCGCCTGGCGCAGAGGCACATGCGTACGACTGTAGACGCAACAGGTTGTGGATTCGATTCCCACTCCAGGAAATGTAAAAGTTTAGTATTTTCATTTCCTGGATTTGGTAACAAGGCAAAGCGCGGCGTTGAGTTTCGCCACTCAACTCATAATACCTCAATTCGGTGGAAAATGGAGAATAAAGTCTCTTAACACTAGGTTCTCAGGTTCCCTCTGCCTACCATTCTATATGCGGGATACAGCGTAAAGCTATAAAAAAATCACAACTGTTTCCCTAACTGAAAAAGTTTTGCGGTTTTACACCCAAAAAAATATAATCGAATTGCAAACCTCCTCCTTTTTTGAAATCGATTAAAAATTTTAAAGTACCAACTCTCTATTGGTAAGAAGGCAATATATAAGCAATAACAATCTGATATATGTATGTATGTATTTATGCATTTATATCGGAAATAGTGGCTTGCGTTAATGATTTATGTAAATTACCTATACGCATGTTCGTACGTAAATGACAGGTCATTAATATTTAATTATTACATACTATGCTAATGTTATGTTTGTATCAGTGATGTTAGTTCCGTAGAATATTTTTTATTTATGACTTCACGCTGTATCCCGCATATAGTAGGGTAGACAGAGGGAACCTGAGAACCTAGTGTTAAGACACTCCGTTCTCTTTCAACAAATCCGTTATCCACTTTCCGTAGAATATGTAATATTTAAATACATGTTACTCGTTCTGTATTATTATAAAAGAATCAAGTGACGTTTCACTCCGTTCTACTTTTATATGTTTAAGAAAATATGTACTGTGTGTCAAAACCGGAAGGTAATGATGAAAAAACATTCCGC